>JAJOOS010007939.1:0-38814 GCA_029582725.1 Solanum chiquidenum | reverse complement strand
ACAAGGGTGTTATATAACTATCATATGGAGTTACTTGGTCATTGTATGATGAACTAGTGGGATGCTAGTCTTTGTAAAAATAATTGATAGAATTGAATTAAGGTTGTTTTATTTGACCATAATTTTGTACTTAGACATGATGTATGAATATATATTAGCGTTACACATTGAATTATGTAATAATTTAATTGAATTAACCAAAAAAGATTATTTTATGATATACATATGTTGCCACATATGAAATGTCTGTTGCAATTTTGTCAACAGAATGGACATATGTTGGCACAGATGACACTTCAAGGATTGGTTAAATGATGAATTCAGCGATTTAGGAATGTGAAAATGTCAAATTGGACCAAATTTTAGTACTTTGAACCATAATTAAGCAATAAAAATATGCTATAACACTTGGAACAACGATTTACAAGGGTGTTATATAACTATCATATGGAGTTACTTGGTCATTGTATGATGAACTAGTGGGATGCTAGTCTTTGTAAAAATAATTGATAGAATTGCATGAAGGTTGTTTTATTTGACCATAATTTTGTACTTAGACATGATGTAGGACTATATATTAGTGTTACGCATTGAATTATGTAATAATTTAATTGAATTAACCCCAAAAAGATTATTTTATGATATACATATGTTGCCACATATGAAATGTCTGTTGCGATTTTGTCAACAGAATGGACATATGTTGGCACATATGACACTTCTAGAATCGATTAATCAATGAATTGAGCGATTTAGGAATGTGAAAATGTCAAATTGGACCAAATTTTAGTACTTTGAACCATAATTAAGCAATAAAAATATGGTAGAACACTTGGAACAACGATTTACAAGGGTGTTATATAACTATCATATGGACTTACTTGGTGATTGTATGATGAACTAGTGGGATGCTAGTCTTTGTAAAAATAATTGATAGAATTGAATGAAGGTTGTTGTATTAGACCATAATTTTGTACTTAGACATGTTGTAGGACTATATATTAGTGTTACACATTGAATTATGTAACAATTTAATTTAATTAACCCGAAAAGACAATATTATGATGTACATATGTTGCCACATATGATATGTCTGTTGGGATTTAGTCAACAGAATGGGCATATGTTGGCACATATGACATTTCAACGATCCGTTAATCGATTAATTCAAAGATTTAGGAATGATAAAATATCAAATTGGGCCAAATTTTAGTATTTTGAACCATAATTAAGCAATAAAAATATGCTATAACACTTGTAACAACGATTTACAAGAGTGTTATATAACTATCATTTGGAGTTACTTGGTCATTGTATGATGAACTAGTGGGATGCTAGTTTTTGTGAAACTAATTGATAGAATTGAATGTGTCACGCCTTGAGCCTACACCCTGGATGTGGTTGGCATTCGAAGACCATTGCTGGTCTCAAGTGAACCTTTGGCCTGGCATTCTGAACTCAGCGGAAGAATTACTTAGCATAATAAGCTTAAACATAACTTAAAGAAATAACATCTTTACCAAAATGACAACTTTGTCTTTAAACAACATCTGAATGAATAATGTAAAGACTACTGAACTACTAACTGTATAACTGTCTAACTGTCTATGAAGCCTCTTAAATAACTGAGATGGATGTTGGGACAAACCCCACAACATCCTAATGAACTAAACTAGAAAACGAATAAAAGAGTCCTCCAGAATGCAAAGAGGCTCACCACTGACTCTGATTTGCTCAACTGGATCAACGAGGCACTGGGTGCTGATCCTAGTTACCTGAATCGCATCATAAGACGATGCAGACCAACTGACATCAGTACATTGAATGTAAGAGTATGCGAGTTGGAATGCTAAACAACATAGACAGAGAAGGATCTGAACGAAACTGAAGAACTTACCTGGCTCAACTCAACTTAACTGACTCATTTCAATATAGAGCAATTTAAAACAAGTGCAATATAAAGAAAAGTTATTTAAAAACATGTTATTACTTTGTGTGTATAAAAAGATACAATAAATCTGAGATTTATATAGAAATACAAATGAACTGATGTATATAAAAATACAATAACTGCTGTGAGAGTTTCTCTAACCGACAACCATCACATAAGAGCTATAGTGATGATACATCGATCTACCTCACGCTGCCAGAGCATTCTTTACCCGACCAAAAGTATAGAACCTGAACTTCCTAATGGATCCACTAGTCTAATTTGAAAAAGATTCATCTAAAAAGTATGAACCTCTTCTACCCATGATAGCTACATGGTTCTATGGGGACTGTGGGTTCTTTGAACGCTCCCCCAATTCGGTGCTCAATACTACTCCCAAAAAATGTACTGACTCTTATATTTTTAAAACATATTTCCTCTGTGATTTGAGATTAGTGCTCAAAACTTAGCTCAAAGGCTATCTTGGAAATCAAAGTTTCCCTTCTTGCTTCATTTAGAAAGCGATTACTCTTTTCTGAAAAACTAGCTCGAGGGCTCTTTGGAAATCTCAGTTTCCAACCTTGTTTAAATGTGAAAACATTTCTTTTAAACTTCTTTGGAAATACTTAGTTCCCTAATAACTTTTGAGAAATGAACTCAACTCTTTACTTGAAACTTGAGCCTTAAAACGAAGTTAAAACGTTTAATAAAGATTCTTGAAAACTTTAAGAAACTTTGCTTTAACTTGCTTCTTAACTTCTAGACTTGACTCTTAACTTCTTTGACTTTGACTCTTAACTGATCTTAACTTGGCTCTTAACTGATCCTTGAATTGAATTATGGGTTTCAAGGATTAAGATAGGTGATTGGAAAGATCTCATGTTGTTTATGAATGATTTTAGATAGCTAAACATGAGAAAAGACCGAAAACTAAAATATGAGGGTGGGTCCGCGATGCGGAGGAATAATTAAATTTTGGTTTCAAAAATGTATTTTGAGGCAGAACACCTCGTGTCAGCTCCGCGACGCAAAGCAGAAATTTTCAAAATCTGGGACAAAGAGCGCGACGCGCAACTACCTTCAAATTTCGTCCGACGAAATTTCTTCTTCGTTTTTCATCTCTAAACCCTCCAATCTTCTCTAGTTTTTTCCCAAACACTTAGGATCAATTGTACCCTCAACAACAACCAATCTAACTCGAAAAATAGCCCGGAACATGAATCAAATCAACCCCCAAGCATCAACAACTCAACCAACAAGAATTTTGACAATTGTTCTTCAAGAACTTCACTTCTTAACATGTAAACAACTCCAAATCGCTGAATTGAAACAAGTTGATGTGTGGGTGAACTAACCCAACACGAAAATATCTCACATACCTTAATAGGAATCACCCCCGATGAATTCCACTCGCAAGCTTTACGTTCTTGGCGAAATCTTGGCTTTTCTTCCTTTCTTTCTTCTTTTCTCTCTTCTCCAAGCCCTAAGCGTATTTCTCAATTCTCCAAACTGACTAAGTCATGTTTTTACCCCAATAAATCTCTAAAAACGAATTAGGAAATTAATTAGAGAAAAAACTACTTTGCCCTTCCCTAAATCTGGATTGGGACCTTCTTCAATCCAACAGTCCAACTTCCGAAATGCATATCTCACTCATACGATGTCGAAATCGTGCAAACTCAGCGGTGTTGGAAAGATCTTCCCAAGATATTTCCAACCATGTCAAGAAATACTCCTAACTCATCCTGAGCTAGGAGTTACAGTCGTTTGAAAATGAATAAAACTCACTTTCTTAACTTAGACATAATTTTCCAGATTTCCTTTATCTTTCCAAAAATTAATATTTTTAGATTTTTTTAACCCTTTCTAGTCGTTTCTAGGTGCGAGATGTTACAGAATGAAACATTTTATATCACAGAACGTACAAATGTTACCACAGATGACATTTGAAAGATGGTCAAAATGAGAACACTATGAAGAACAAATTCAAAAATCAGTACAAGACACAAAAAGGTAGCCTTTTTCACCATGAATTTGGTTTGCAAGTTATGTACATATGCTGCAACAGATGACAATTTAATTAATACCACACAGTGGTGTAAGGCATAAATTTAACTACATAATCTAATTCTAAATCACAACTATATAAATCACAATGAATATCATCTTCATTGTCTCTTCTAATGGGCCAACCATTCCTCCGATCGATTAGCTCAAATTGATGAACAGTGCAATAAATGGGTCTTTTTCCCAACAAATTAGGTTCTGGCACCCATATTTCACTTAAAATATTTCGCAAATTATGTTGACATCTTCTGACTTTTAGTGGCTCCATTTTTTTCATGTTGGCAATGAACATTAAACCTTCTCTCATGGATTCACTGCCATTGAAGATTGAAATTATGGCAAGCACATAGGATGCACCAATGTGGCCACCGTCTGCTGTTTCATTAATCATTCCCAATGAAGTTGGATCGTTACGGTTGAAAAAATCAAACTACAGGGAAAATAACACATTTAAAAGACAAAATACATTGATAAAAATGTGAATACATACGAAAAATATTAAAAATTACCACACTTTTTCTGTATAAGGCTTCTAAATTCCCCAATGCTCGGCACATTTTCAAGAAAGAAGTGGCTTCTTGAACTATCGATCATCTACAATAAGGAAAGTTGACCAATGTTATCTTTTGATATACAGAAGGTTCATTGGCGACTTGATTGAGGACCCTGGAACTGAAAAATCAAATCAAATGGTTAGAAAATCAAATTAAAGAGCAAAAATTGATTAATACATACATACCTTAATTTAACCCTCATTAAATCTTTGAGGGAGTAAGAAGCAATCCTTTCAACGATATCAATTAGTAGTTTCCTCGGAAGGGATTCAATGTAGTTTTTTTTACTCATAGTCATTTTTGAAGATTTCTTAAATGAAAGGACCTTTTATTGTTGTGTTCTTATATAATATAATCCCAATGTAATGAATGTGAAAACTTGCAACTTCTGAAAACAAAGAGGCACTTCTGACTTTTCAAAAGCATGCAAGTACTTAATTTTTTTGAAAAAAAGGTAAAATAGGAAAAGTTGTAATTAATTTTTTTCTTGAAAGTTGTTCCAATGACAGTAATGATTGTTAACACACCTTACACGTAATTATTTATTAAAAATATATTGGAACAGATGTGTTATTCTGTGGTACATGTAACACATAATTGACATATGTTGGAACATATGCAATATTCTGTTGTAAAATCTAACATATAATTGACATATGTTGGAACATATGCAATATTCTGTTGTAAAATCTAACACATAGTTAAATAAATCGCATTACATAAGTTGATTCAAATTAAGATAAGAAGATAGGGAACATCATCCTCAAATAAAAAAGAACATTCATTAAAATTCAACAACACTTATGGAGCATTTCAATTTGGGCATGCAATTCTTTTGTGGCCAAAGTCCCTACATACGGAACACTTATTTTTTCTTGTTGGAAATGATTCACCAACTCCACGCCGTTTCTTATATCTCCTTCTTCCAGGTTTACTTTGATCAACATATGGAGGAGGTATTTCTCTCTCCATGACATCCAAAGGGACAATCCAAGAATCTTCAGGTGGCATCGGGTAAATTTCCTCACAATATGTCATTGTGTATTTTTCCACTGAATAATATGGAGAGGAGTACTCATAAATCTGATTTCCAAAATCGACACCATATTGGGCTCGAAGCGCTGCCATGGTATGTGGACAAGGTATTTTGTCCAAGTAAAAATTTCTACAAGTACAAGTTCTTCTTTGTAGATACACTGTAGCAACATCACGATGACCAGTGACACTGAACTTATATTTAGCGATTTGATGAGCCAACAACTTGTTGCCCGCGTTGACATACTTTGATATGTCTTTTTCAATTGAAGGAACAAATCTATTTGCAGAGTTCACCAGCTCCATACGCCTCTGATGAAATAAAAGTGCAAATCTTCTGCTTATTTCATCAAATAGAGCGACAATGGAAAATTCTCTTTCAACATCAAACATAGAATTCACCGACACCGCGATGTTTGACGTCATAATGTTATATCTACACAACAAAAATAAAAATCAATCAAAATATATAAAATTACAATAAACTCAAACGAGATGGTACATACAATAATGTACCTATTTCTCGGGCAAAATGCCCTGCTCCATGTGTGAAATCCAATATGTTCAAGAGTTTCAGCCACCTTTGGTACCAAATCTATTATTTGATTGAAATGGTCATTGAACTCACATCTATTGTACGCCTTTGCTGTTTTATAAAAATGGGTCACTACCTTTAAATTGTGAAAGTTATTTCGAATATTTTCCCCAAGGTGTCTCATGCAACAACCATAATGAGATGCAGGGTAGATAGTCGAAACCATCTTTCGAATACTTGGATGCCTATCAGAAATAATGCACAACTCATCAGTATCATCTACAAAGCTTCTCATATTTTGAAAAAAATATTCATATGAGGCATCGCATTCCTTGTCTATAACACAGAAAGCCACTTGAAATATATGATTCTCAGCATCTTGTGCCACTACCGATAGCAAAACTCCTTCATACTTGCTCCTTAGGAATGTCCCATCAATGTCTATTACTTTTCTCATTTCTTGAAAACCAGTTATCCAAGCGGCATATGATACAAAGAAGTACTTGAACATCCCATTTTCATCGAGCGACAATGCCGTCTTGCTTTCTGGATTTGCAACTTTAAGCATATAACGGTACACATTAAGCACTGCATATCTGTGCTCATGTGTTCCCCTAACATTAGACTTAGCATGCTCCATTCCCTTATAAATCTTCCAATAGCTTACCTTACAACCCAATTCTGTGCGGAGTTGATTTGACATGTCTCTTGTGGATGGGCCTTTATCATTGGGAAACCTATTTTCAAAGTACTTACCTATGACTTTTGCTGTGGCATGGGGATTATGGCTTGTAAGATGCTCTGAACCACACGTATGGTACTTTTCATAGATTCTAATGACAAACCTATCGCTACTTGTAAATTTCACAGCCCTCAGCCACCAATTGCACTCCGGATATGAACATTTAAAAGAAAACACATTACGAGAATTGATCACATTTTTCAGTCTAAAATCTTTTTTCAAGCAAGCACTTTTCAATGAATTTGCCAGTTTTTCCTTGTTCTTGAATGTCATTCCCTTATAAAAATCGGTTTCATCATCTCGAACATTATTCCACGTGATGATTGAGAAGAACATGAAATGTTGCTGCCAACAATAGGTGTAGGAGGATTGTTGCTCTCAAAGTCCGGCACTTCATCTTTTCCAATTTCAGCATCGTGATTATTCATGTCCACAACATCAAATTCATCATTTAACATATCTTGTTAGTCTTCTTCTAGATTATGATCCTCTTCGATAGGATTTTCATCCACATAGACTCTGCGGTCTCTCTGCTCCTCCCAAATAAACAAGCAAACTAGGTTGATCAGTTATTTTAAAAGGTAAGACCTCATTATGAAAAAAAAGGAGAATGTAACTCATGACAAGATCTTTCAGTTGACAATTGTATCCACAATTTTGCATGACTAAATTCACAAAATCATCATACACAATATTTTTTTCGACAGCCATCCCTACCGACCCTTCCCGTTTCTTACCATCCTTTCAACGCCAAATGCATCGATTTTTCTTCTCGACCCATTCACCACGACAATCAATCCCTACAAATAATCCCTCCATTTATTGTACCTGAGGAAATTAATTAAAAACAATTAGTACTAATGAAGAAATGTGTAAGTCATATGTTGCACATATAACTATTATGTGGTGACATGTAAGTCAGATGTTGCTACATATAACTGATATGTTGTGACAAATAAATCACATGTGGCAACATGTGTAAGTTATATGTAGCAACATATGACTATCCTGTTACGAAATGTAAGTCATATGTTGCTACATATAACTATGCTATTGCGAAACATAAATCACATGTTGTGACAGAATGTATAAGCCATATGTTGCAACATATATAGCTATCTGTTGAAAATGCGAATGCAAATTATTGAAAAAATTGCGGTTACCCAGATGATGATGAATGATTTCAAAGAACTGTTAATTTTACTTACCAAAACAATGGTGTGTCAACCCATCACTTATGAAGTAATTCCAATTGATACAGAACGAAATCTGGTTCACTGATTAGATTAGCTAAATCTGATTCAAGAAGATGAAAAGAAGAAGAAAAACGCTCTAGGACTAGCAGCCAAGACCAACAATGTATGAAAACAAGAAGAAGAAGATGAAGAGAACGCGGGAAGAAGAAAATAAGGCAAGCAAGCAACCAAGCAAGAAAGAAGAGAGCAAGAACAAAGCAGAAGAAAAATAAGAAGAGGAATATAATAAGGGGGGAGGCGGGGGGGATGTTTTATTTCCCCCCTTTTGGTACAGCTGGTGGCTTCCCTCTAATTTTGGTTCCCACCAAAATTGGTTAAATTAGGTTTTAGTCATTTACCCTTTTACCCCTCATTTAATTCAATGGACCAAACTGCCAACTTATAAACTTGAGGGCAACTCCACAATCCTTAATCCTTAATCACATAAATTGTCACCTACACTCAATAATTAAGACTTATGTCACCACCCCTTTATTTTGACACCTTAATGTCACCTTTAATTCAAAGCCCCCTTAAACTTGTGCAGTTTGTAAGATAAATAGTTTAATATAATTAACGATCAAATAAATTACTTTACTTTACTAATACTATACTAGAAAAGATTTGTTGAAACATGGTTGCTTACATGTCAATAAAAATTGCATTGAGGGTAATTTTAATATTTTAAGTAACTCTTTGACAATCTGTATTAATCATTTAAAAGTATTTTTTTTATATTCTTTCAATTATAATCATTTATTAAAAAGATTTAATTTAGTAATACTAATTACATTTTACAACATCGTATACTATATGATACGATACACACCTGCAACACATGTGCCGTGAAACTAGTTTCAATATAAGCACATACTCCCTCTGTCCCTAATTACTTGTCCATTTTGACAAATCAAGAAAGGACAATTTTTTTTACCTATTATACCCTCAATTAAATGACTAACTACTTTAAAAAATGCAGAACTTTTCATCTACTTCATAATTAATAGAGGTAAAATGGTAAACTCACTAGTCATTAATTAATTTCTTAATAGGTGTGCCAATTTAAAAGTGGACAAGTATTTAGGAATAGGGAGTACATGATACATATCCTCCATAGCAGCAGTCATGTGTGCTTCTTATCACTTCTATAAAAAAAGAGAGGGTAAATTAGTCACTCCAAATTACATCAAACATGACTTTAATTTACATTGCATATAATCCCACTAAGCAACTCTATCATTTTATCTCTCTACAACTACTACATCATCATCACTTCTCTCTACAATCAACTTTATATCACTTCTCTCTTTTTACACATACAATGCAAAATACAAAAGAAAAAAGTAAGAACAACCTCCATCCTTCTCTCCTTATGTTGCTGTATCAATGAGTTCTTTGAATTTTCACAGGTATATTGCTTTGTTAAATATCCATTGTTAAGTATATCTCTATTTCCGAGTAGTATCACTAATGCTATATATTCATTGGCGGACTGGACTGTATTTACTACTATAGTAGAAAATATCTATTTCAACATGTTCCTTACATGTCAATAGAAATTGCATTAAGGGTAATTTTGATATTTCAATATAAGCACATACATGTTCCTCTACAGCAGCAGTCATGTGTGCTTCTTGCCATTTCTATAAAAAGGGTAAATTAGTCATTCAAGATTACATCACACGTGGCTTTAATTTACATTGCATATCACTCCACTAAGCAACTACATCATTATCTCTCTCTGCAACTACTACATCATCATCACTTCTCTCTACACATCATCTTTATATCACTTCTGTTATAAAATAAAACATGCGTGGTAAAATAATATGACAAGAAGAAAAGGAGAGAAAGAGAGACACAAAGTAGTAGTAGTAGCAGCAGTAACAGCAGTAGCTTTTCTCTATTATTGAATATTTTTTTTTGACTTACTCTTTCCTTATTTTCTTACTTTGTTACAAGAAGAGGGGTATATATTGTTGTATATATTTGGACGCCAAGTGTGATTCATGGATATCTTCTTGCCATGTATACACTTTGGGCACCAAGTATATCATCTGGATGGTTAGGTTACAACACTTTGTTTGTTACGTGTATATTCATCTTGCACATAGTGTATAGTGTGTACATATATGTTACCACAAAATATATATATGTGGACATCCATTTTACAACACTCCCCTTGGATGTCCATGTCTTAATAGATAGTGTATCTCGTTAAAATCTTACCAAGAAAAATCCAATAGAAAAATCTTAGTGAAGGAAAAAGAGTACACATATCCTATAATACGCATTAAGAGTTGCATCATCAAAAACCTTACCAGAAAAATTCAATGGGAAAAAAATTTGGTTGAGGAAAAAAGAATGCAATACGTATTATAATCCCCCTGATTAAGATATCATCACGTAACAACCTGAAGATGACACATTTCAATCTTATATCTCGGCTTCTCAAAGGTTGAAGTTGATACTGCCTTGGTGAATACGAGTGTTGAACATCTGCTACATCCTTCTTTTAAAGGTCATGAATAAAAAGAAGAACTTTGATTAAATATATTTTGCTCGGTCTTCTTTGATGTATCCTCCTCTTAGTTGAGCACACGCGACATTGTCATCATATAATGTTGTTGGAATATCTTTTTTCGAAGAAAGGTCACATATTCTCTGGATATGTTTATTGATCTCAACCAAATATATTTTTGACAATCACTCAATTCGTGATCTTGTTGACGTAGACAAATTGCTTGTTCGATTTGTTGGCAGAAACAATCAAGCATTGACGAACACTTTAAGTAAAATTGACTGCCTTGTTGAATGATTTGAAATGACAATATTTCCAAATAAAAATATATAACTTTCATGAGTTCAAACTTCATAATTTCCTACAATTTCATGATCAATAAATCTTGACACAATTGATGAGAATAAATAATTTATATCGATATTTGATTCACTCTAATATCTCCATTGATAAGAGTGATGTTATATTTTGCATGCATACTAATAAAATTATTTACCATGAATAATAATAGCATGATACATAAGTGCACCAATTGCACTATGACATGGTACTTTCTAACCATTTTAATGAGATTAAAATTGATCATTATGATATGCGATCTTACAGCCATTGAGGTACTTTTCAATGGAACCGCTTTATAACATTTTAAATTCTTCAAGAATTTTCATATAATATTTACCATCTAGATAGACATGATAATCATTCATCATACATATTCAAGTGTTTCATGTATTGTCATACTGATAGAAACCTCATTGCATTCACCTTAGGAGAATACATCTCCATACAATAATGTCAGGACTTTTGTCAAAAATCTTTATTTTCCAATGTATAAGCCTTACTTTGTATTTTACGATTTCACTTATTGCACAATAATTCATTTGTACTCCATTGACATTATATCATGGTATATGGACAAAATGTAACGACCGGGTTCCGTAGTTATAGAAATGTCAACGGAGAAAATTTTTGGGTTGGAAAACTTGTTCGTAGTAACTTGAAATTTCCCAACCTAGTCCAAATTTAGACGAAATCAGAGTCAGTAAGGTCTAGGGAAATCTGGTAACAATTGGGTGATTTAATTATGATTTTGATTACATGAGTACATAGATAAGACGTTGAGGAATCTGTACCACTTTACGGAACTGAATTCAGGTGAGTAGAACTCCCGAAATTGATCTTAGCGTGAACAGATAGTTTTTGAGTGTCGTTGGTTGAAGGTGCATTGTGAAATGGGGTCTTGGAATTATTAATTTTGCTCACTGGTTCCGTGCAAGCCGTTGAGGTAGGATTTCTGCCTCCAGGGTGGGGCCGCTGTAGCTGGGTGTGTGCGGCCATGGCGAGGTAGACGCGACTTAAAGTGGGAAATAAACCACAAAAATATTTTATTCTGTAATTTTTGAACTTAAGAGCTAAGGAACGAACCCAGGGGTTTTCTTGACAGTTTTTCACCATTCTTTAGGCTATAGGTAAGATTCTAACTCCCCGAATCTATTTTTCGATCCATAGAATGTAATCTAATGGGTAATTATCGATGGGGAAGTGCTTTGATCTGGAAATTATGGTGAAGAAAGCTTGAATCTGGGTATGGGGATAATGGGTATGATCTAGGGTTGATAGAATTGTTAGTAATTCAGGTAATTAGTTATTTTTTATTGATTCTCATGTTATATTGATCATTTGTAGACCAAGAACAAGCGGAACGAATCCAAAAAAGGAAGAATCAAGTTTCTTAAAGGTTTCAAGCTTGTTTCGAGGTAGGTGATGGTTGTGATTTCATGATTGTGTGATATATATTTGTTCTTGCTTCATTATAATATGTGTGTGTAAGTGAATGTTGCATTATCGATCAAGCTAGTAATAAATGAGATAGATGAATGATGAATACCATGAATCATGACTTTATTGTATGATTATGAGAATGTACTTATAATTATGATTGTGGCTTGTTGAATGGATTGGGTGTTGCGTTCTGACACACTAACTTGGATCGGTCGCCACGTTCCAGCATAAATATGGGATCGGTTGCCACATTCCGGCATAAACATTGGATCGGGTACCACGTTCTGGTATGCTAACTATTTCGTTTTGGGTTCCATGAGAGGACCAATGAGTTGATATAATTGTGTATCTTGAGAATGTGAAATTGTGCGTTGTTTGTAAATAATGATGAATTGTATATGTTCGGTGTATGCATGTTATTATTATGTTGTATTGACGTATATATGTTGCACTTAGTGGATAGCCGTGTGATCCTACCAGTACAGTGTGGTTGTGTACTTATACTGCACTTGCTCTTTCTTTGTTGAGTACATGACATCTTCAGGCGGCTATTGACAGGCCTCGCTTAGAAGATCAGTGATCGCCGATCGAATTCAAGGGTGAGCCAGTTCTTTTAGGCTGCCATGAGTTCTCTTTCTATTTATGTCCACATTTCTGACTTGGACTTTCTAGTTAGTTATTAGTTCATTAGTTTGGGTTTGTAACCCTTCTTGTTTAGACTTATGGATCTTGTTAGAGTTTTTGTACATTGACTTTCATGTTCTAGGTGTTGTTTCCTGCATTTATTTAGTTGTTAAACTATTGGTTTGGAGTTTATAGGAAGTTCAGTATTTAGTCATCTAAACTTGCTTTCGTAACTTTAAATGCCTTAGTTTTGGGTTAAGTTGTTAGTTTGGGTTGTAGTAATGATTTCCCCATCGGAGGGTTAGTGTGGTTTCCACTCACGACGGTCTGGGTCGTGACAAAGTTGGTATTAGAGCTTAGGTTTGTTGATCTCGATGTACAAAAATGAGTTTAGTAGAGTCTTACGGAACGGTACGGAGACGTCTGTACTTTTCTTCGAGAGGCTATAGGACTTTAGGAAATCTCTCTATTTTCTCTTGTCTCCTTTTGTGCTATAACTTGATTCAAATGGTATCTAACCTCCTTCACTCTTCTGTCCGCAGATGGTTCACACTAGATTTAACGGCCCGTAGCTCCTGTCAATGCTCCAGCTGAGGAATCTACAACAAGAGGTCGCGGTCGAGGCAGGGGTAGAGGAAGATCTAGGGGTAGAGGCTAAGGAGGGTGGCGTCTACTAGGGATGGAGCACCAGTTGAAATTGCTCCTAGGAATGAGGCCCTTCCTGTGCATCATGAAGAGGTATATGAGAATATCGGTGTTGAAAATGATGAGGTTGTTGGACAAGAGGAAGAGGTGCAGGCTGAGACAACATGTATTCCTCCCATAGACCCAGTGTTAGTTCAATAGATCATGTCATTCTTGAAATGGTTGGTTGGTCATGGAGTGCTTCCCTCTGTTCAAACAACTCAATCTCCCGCCAATCCTCTTATTGCTATCACTGTCCCCAAGGTGGGAGGGAATGTAGGTAATGATGCTTTCCTCCGTCCTTTATTGGGTCCTGTTATGACTGGTAATGAACATGAGATGTTAATTAAGTTTTTGAAGTTGAAACCGCATGTGTTCCATGGTTCTGAGAGTGAGGATGCATATGAGTTCATCCTAATTGTTATGAGAGGCTTCATAAGTTGGTAATTTTCCATCATCATGGGGTTAAGTTTGGGACCTTTCAGCTTCAAGGTGAGGCTAAGAAGTGGTGGAGAGCTTATGTGGAATGCAGATCTTTAGTTTTACCCCCACTTACTTGGACCAATTTCATGCTCTATTTTTAGAGAAATATGTGCCTCGAACCTTGAGAGATTGTAAGAAGAATGAGTTCATGGATTTGGAGCAAGGTGGTATGTCTGTGGCTGCTTATGAGGCCAAGTTTCATGCCTTATCTAGATATGCTACTCAATTGGTGACTACTGAGGAAGAGAGGATCCATTTATTTATTAAGGGACTAAATTCTGAGTTGCAAGTATTATCTGTTCATATGACCTCTCCAGTGAAAAGCTTTAATGAGGTAGCCGACTTTGTGAAGAAAGTGGAGGGGGTGAGACGAGACGGTCAGGACAAGGCATTGGCTAAGTAAGCCAAAAATTCAGGCAATTCCAGGGATCTTATTCCAGAGGTTAAGAGAGGCCAACACTTGTATCCAGGCCAATTCGGTTTGCTATGCCCGCCTCTACATGTAATTACTCGGGAACTTCACCTTATAATTTGATTCAGGATGGCCAAAGAGTCGCGCCTTCGATGGGCAGAAGACCATCTTTTGATCGTACTTGTTATAATTATGGAGAACCTGGGCATATGAGGAGGGATTATCCCCACCCACGTATGAAGGATTCCGCGCAGCAGTAGAATAGAGCAGTGGTACCCGTGGGAAATGGTAATAATGGTCGAGGGCGTCCACAAGGTGGGCGAGGAGGAAATCAGTGAGGTCGCAGAGGTAGGGAAAATGGTAATACATGTAGAGGTACAGTGCAGCCAGGCAGGGAAGTCGCCCGTCATGATAGGGCTCAGTGTTACGCCTTTTCGGGCAAGAATGAGGCAGAGGCGTCCGACGCAGTGATCACAAGTACTATTCTTTTCTGTGACCAGATGGCTAATGTGTTATTTGATTCGGGTTCTACTTATTCTTATGTGTCCGTGTGTTTTGCCTTAGCATTTGTTATATACTTGATGCCCCCATCCATGTTTCTACCCCAGTTGGAAAGTCTGTCATAGTCACCCATGTCTATCGTGCTTGTCCTATTTTGTTTATGGGTTTTCAGACTTGGGCTGATTTGGTGATATGGATATGACTGACTTTGATATAATCTTAGGCATGAATTGGTTGTCCCCCTATTATTCTGTGCTTAATTGTACTGTAACTTTAGAAATTCTGGGAAGGGAAAAGTGAGAGTGGGAAGGGATGTACAAGCCTAAGAAAGTTAAGATCATATCCTCCATTCGGGCTAGGAAACTGGTAGGGCAGGGTTGTTGGGCTTATTTGGCTCATATTCGAGATGTTGAGGTTGAGTCCCCATCCATTGAGTCTATCTCTGTGGTGTCAGAATTTAGAGAAGTGTTTCCTAATGATTTGCCTAGTATGCCCCCGGATAGATATATAAACTTCTGCATCGATTTAGAGCCTGGTACTCATCCCATTTCTATCCCTCCATATCACATGACTCCGGAAGAATTAAGAGAGCTTAAGGCTCAAATCCAAGAGCTTCTTGATAAAAGATTTATTCATCCTAGTGCTTCCCCATGGGGTGCTCTGGTTTTGTTTGTTAAGAAAAAAGATGGTAGTATGAAAATGTGTATAGATTACCGGCAATTGAATAGGGTCACTATTCGCTAAGATTTTCCTCAAATAGATGATCTTGTTGACCAATTGCAAGGTGCATCAATTTTCTCTAAGATTGATCTAAGGTCTGGCTACCATCATTTAAAGATTAGGCCTGAGGATGTGCCCAAGACGGCGTTTAGAACCCGCTATGGGCACTACGAGTTTCTAGTTATGTCGTTTGGGTTGACTAATGCGCACACAACTTTTATGAGTTTAATGAATGGGGTGTTCAAGCCATTTCTCGATTCATTTGTCATAGCCTTTATTGATGAAATTTTGGTCTATACGAAAAGTGAGGAAGAGCATGCTAACCATCTTCATATTGTTCTGGGTGTTCTTGGGAAACAAAGGTTGTATGCTAAATTTTCTAAGTGTGAATTTTGGTTGACTTCTGTTGCATTTTTGGGACATGTAGTTTCAAAAGAAGGGGAAATGGTAGATCCCCAAAAGATTGAGGCGGTTAAGAATTGGGTTCTGCCTAGCTCTGTGACGGAAGTTTGGAGTTTTGTGGGGGCTCGCTAGCTACTATCTTTGATTTGTGAAGAACTTTGCTTTTAATGCCACTCACTTGACTAATTTGACCAAAAAGGAGATACCATTTGAATGGACCAAAAAATGCGAGGAGAACTTCCAAAAGCTCAAACCTCTTTTGACCACCGCACCTATTCTAGCATTGTCGGTTGAAGGTAAGGATTTTATTATTTATTGTGATGGTTCACATTCTGGTTTGAGTGGTGTGTTGATGTAGGATAATAATGTTATAGCTTATGCATCACGTCAATTAAAGGTGCATGAGATGAATTATCCAACACATGATTTGGAGTTAGCAGCGGTAGTGTTTTCTCTTAAGATCTGGCGGCATTACCTCTATGGTGTTAAGTGTGAAGTGTTTACTGATCATCGTAGTTTGCAGCATGTGTTCACTCAAAAGGATCAGAATTTGAGACAACGAAGGTGGATGGAGTTACTTAAAGATTATGATGTCACCATTCAATACCATCCGGGTAAGGCTAATGTAGTGGCAGACGCTTTGAGTCGAAAAATGGTAAGTATTAATAGTTTAGCTTTCTTGAGTGTAACTAGACGACCTTTGACGAGGGAAATTCAGACCTTGGAGTCTAAATTCATGCAATTGGGCATCTCAGAGAAAAGTGGGGTGTTAGCTGGCATTGAAGTAAGGGCCACGTTTATGAAAGAGATCAAGGCCAAACAATTTGAGGATAAAAATTTGAATGAGCTCAAGAAGAATACTGCGATTGGTAAGGCACAAGAGACCACTCTTGATGCGGAAGGTGTGCTCAGTTTTAAAGGAATAATTTGTGTTCCTCGAGTTGATGACTTGATTTAGAAATTGTTGATAGAATCCCATGGTTCACGATATTCCATTCATTCGGGTGTGACTAAGATGTACCGAGATTTGAAGCGAGTTATTGGTGGCCGGGTATGAATAAGGATATAGCGGAGTTTGTCGCTAAGTGTCAAAATTGTCAATAAGTGAAGTATGAACACCAAAGACCTGCAGAATTGCTTCAAAGAATGCCAATTCTGGAATGGAAGTGGGAGAGGATAGCCATGAATTTTGTCGTTGGTCTTCCCAAGACTTTGGGGAAGTTTGATTCTATTTAGGTATTGGTTGATAAATTGACTAAGTCAGTTCATTTTATTCCGGTAATAGTAGATTACAATGCTGAAAAATTAGCGAAGGTTTATGTGAAAGAGATAGTGAGGTTGCATGGGGTGCCCCTTTTTATCATCTTAGACCATGTTATGCAGTTTACCTCAAAGTTTTGGAGGAAATTACATGATGAATTGGACACAAAACTCACTTTTAGTACAACTTTCCATTCGCAGATGGACATGCAGCTTTCCATCCGCAGAGAGACGGGCAGTCGCAGAGGACTATTCAAGTGTTAGAAGACATGTTGAGGGCATGTGTGATTGATTTTGGAAGACATTGGGATAAGTTCCTACCTTTGTGTGAGTTCTCCTATAATAATAGTTATCACTGCAGCATAGATATGACACCATTTGAGGCACTCTATGGGAGGGGATGTAGATCACCCATAGGATGGTTTGAGGCTGGAGATGTGAAACCTTTGTGGGTTGATTTGGTGAAGAATGCTCAAGATAAGCTTTTAGCAGCCCAGAGTAGGTAGAGGAAGTATGCAGACCATAAGGTAAGAGACATGATATTTCAGACTGGTGAGAATGTTCTTCTTAAGGTATCACCCATGAAAGGGGTGATGCGATATGGCAATAAAGGCAAGCTAAGTCCCCGATACATTAGTCCCTTTGAGATTCCTGAATGTGTAGGGCCATTGGCTTATAGATTGACTTTACCTCCTAACCTATCGGGAGTTCATCCGGTATTCCATGTATCCATGTTGAAAAGATACCATGGTGATGGTGATTACATCATAAAATGTGACTCAATTGTGTTAGACAAAGACCTCCAATATGAGGAGGAACCGGTTGCAATTCTTGATCGTGATGTGCGTAAGCTGAGGACCAAGGAGATTAAGTTCGTGAAAGTTCAATGGAAGCCTCGTCCAGTTGAGGAAGCTACTTGGGAAACCGAGAAGGACATGCGAGATAAGTAACCCCAATTGTTCATCAATTTAGGTACTACTCCATTATTTCTTTAGCCTGTTTTTCCTAAGTTTGTCACTTGGGGATGAGTGATGGGTAAATTGGTATCTATTGTAACGACCGGGTTCCGTCGTTATAGAAAAGCCAATGGAGAAAAATTTTGGGCTGAAAAACTTTTTCGTAGTAACTTGAGATTTCTCAACCTAGTCCAGATTTGAATGAAATCGGAGTCAGTAAGGTCTAGGGAAATATGGTAACAATTGGGTGATTTAATAATGATTTTGATTACATGAGTAGATAACTAAGGCATTAAGTAATTCATACGACTTTACGGAATTGAATTCGGGTGAGTATAACTCCCAAAATTGATCTTAGCGTGAACGAGTAGTTTCTGAGTGTCGTTGGTTTAAGGTGCATTGTGAAATGGGGTCTTGGAATTCTTAATTTTGCTCACTGGTTCTGTGCAAGCCGCTGAGGTGGAATTTCTGCCGCCAAGGCGGGGCCGTTGTAGCGGTGTGTGTGCGGCCATGGCGAGGCAGACGCGACTTAAAGTTAGAAATAAACCCCAAAAATGTTTTATTCTGCAATTTTCGACTTGAGATCTAACGAACGAACCCAGGGGTTTTCTTGATAGTTTTTTACCATTCTTGACGCTAAAGGTAAGATTCTAACTCCCTGAATCCATTTTTTGATCCGTAGAACAATCTAATGGGTAATTATCGATGGGGAAAGGTTTTGATCTGGAAATTATGGTGAAGAAAGCCCTAATCTATGTGTGAGAATCATGGGTATGATCTAGGGTTGATATAATTGTTAGTAATTTGGGTAATTAGTTATTGTTTATTGATTCTCGTGTTATATCGATCATTTGTAGACCAAGAACAAGCGGAACAAATCTGGAAAAGGAAGAATCAAGTTTCTTAAGGGTTTCAAGCTTGTTTCGAGGTAGGTGATGGTTGTGATTTCATGATTGTGTGATATTTGTTTGTTCTTGCTTAATTATAATATGTGTGTGTATGCGAATATTGCATTATTGATTACACTAGTCGTAAATGAGATAGATGAATGATGAATGCCATGAATCATGACTTGATTGTATGATTATGAGAATGTACTTGTGATTGTGATTGTGATTGTGGCTTGTTGAATGGATCATGTGTTGCGTTTTGACACACTAACTTGGATTGGTTGCCACGTTCTGGCATAAATATGGGATCGGTGCCACGTTTTGGCATAAACATTGGATAGAGTACCACGTTTCGATATGCTAACTGTTTGGGTTTGGGTTCCATGAGAGGACCAATGAGTTGATATAATTATTTATCTTGAGAATGTGAAATTGCGTTGTTCGTAAATGATGATGATATTGTATATGTTCGGTGTATGCATGTTATTATTATGCTGTATTGACTTTTATATGTTGCACTTAGTGGGATAGCAGCGTGATTCTACTAGTACAGTGTGGATGTGTACTAATACTACACTTGTTCTTTCTTTGTTGAGTACATGGCATCTTCAGGCGGCTATTGACAGAACTCGCTTAGAAGATCAGTGATCGAATTCAAGGGTGAGCCAGTTCTTCCAGGCTGCCATGAGTTCTCTTTCTGTCTATGTCCACATTTCGGACTTGGACTCTCTAGTTAGTTATTAGTTCATTAGTTTGGGGTTGTAACCCTTCTTGTTTAGACTTATGGGTCTTGTTAGAGTTTTGGTACATCGACTTTCAGGTTCTAGGCGTTGTTTTCCACATTTGTTTAGTTGTTAGACTATTGGTTTGGAGTTTATGGGAACTTCAGTAATTAGTCATTTAAACTTGCTTCCGTAACTTTAAATGCCTTAGTTTCGGGTTAAGTTGTTAGTTTGGGTTGTAGTAATGGTTCTCCCACCGGAGGGTTAGTGTGGGTGCCACTCACGACAGTCTGGGTCGTGACACAAAATAAGTCCAAAACATCACTTTCACAAGTGAATACAAGTATACTTGAATTGTATTTTCTTTGGCCAATCATTTATCTGTCAACTCTTGACAAATTTAATATCAAGATCCTCATCACCATTTATAATTTTGAGCGCTACATTATATTCAAGATATCATCGATGGTTTATTTGATATCGATTTTAATGTGACATAACTTATCAAAATCTCTTTATTTTTCATCATTTTCAGGTATCTGAATCTTTGCCAAGGTTTTTATAAAGTGCTATGCCATAGTGCTCTTTCTAAAGTACTAGCCTCATTATTATGACCATCTTGATCGTTTACTCCTTTATCTTTAGAATTGATTAATTTATCACGCTTCAGGCGTGCCATAAATTATGTCCTTCGAGGACTTTTCATTGGAGCATTTATAACTGGTCAACAAATGAGTCTGACAATTGACTTAAATTATCTCTTCAATGAGGATCATACCAATGATAATTCATTATCTATAACTTATTTTTTTCAGTTGTTCAACTCCCCCTTATGTTAGAGAATCTAACATTCACCCAATCTTATTTGGGGACTCATCTTTGTGCATTGCGTAATGATGGAGAAATGAAATAATATACCGCACATTTAAATTTCTAGATGACAATTATTTGGTTCCTGACCTTAAACCAATTGTGATAGGGAAACCTTGTTTACTTTTATACGTACAAGTGTTGCTACACTTTAAATAACACATCTCATACCAATTTTTTTTTGTGAGTTTTGTTCTCATAATCAGATGGTTTAGCTATAATTTGAGGCATATACTTTCTGCTTAAACCACTTGTATATAAACCAACATTATCACTATAATTTTAAATGTGCTCTTGGTTTAAATTCGAGCGAACAACCTTTGCAAAAATCAAATTGCAAGTTGATCATAAAGCACATGTGACCATAATAGAAGCATCTATATAATAGTAAATGGTCCACATGGCAGGTGAAAGGGCCTATATTCACCTTTTTATACATTTCAAAATTTCAGGAGATATAATCTCAACCTTAGCTGGTGCAATGATAATTTTATCATGAGAACAAACAACACAAGAGAATTATTGAAGATTTATTATTTCTTCACTATATATAACCACATGAATTCTCATTTATTTTCATGTCATATTTGAACCGGGAGGTCATTAGTCGGTCATGCCAACTGATATTTATTTCAATAAACTTCTAGTTTATTTTGCATGTGATTCCATCATCATGTCCATATTTAGTTACCACAAACAACATGAAAACATGGGTTATCTTTCACATAAATATTTATAACCCACTTTGATTATATGAAGATCTTAAATCTTTTCATATTTTATAGTCTCAATATTTTTTTTACTATTTCTTTGAAACTTAAAAAGGTTCTGTCGAGACTTACTACAATTCCAATATCATGAGCGATTTTATTTCTTTGGGTAGTAGTACATTAGCTTACCAAAGTTCACAATTAACATTGGATACTACCACATATTTCATAACATTGTTTGTGTGGTAAACATCTCTTTCAAGGAGAAATTTATATCATTATTGTCATGATCAAAATCATTACAAGCAAAACTTATTTTTTGATTTACGTATGTCATTAGTATCTCCTCCCTTTTATTTAATATTAGACAAACTATTTTTTATGTAAAGACTGTCATTAATATCTCCTCCCTTTTGTTTAATATTAGACAAACTATTTTTGATGTAAAGACTGTCATTAGTATCTCCTCCCTTTTGTTTAATATTAGACAAACTATTTTTGAGGTAAAGAGATACATAATCAATGACAAATTTTCGTGATCAAGAATTATTTCCTTCTTTTGCTATTTTGATAGTTCATCAAAAAACGTACCACAATATTTGTTATGTACTAAAAGTAGTTGACCAATGACCATTTATACCAATATAAAATTTCTCTATTTCTCTCTAACCTCCCATAGGGGTGAGTTGTGGTATTTATTAAATCACACATGAGTATATCTTTATTTATAATTTTCATCATCTCTTGACACAATCACTTTCAATAATAGTTCACTTTTCATGATACTTATCACAAGTCACATTCTCTTCAAGGAATTGACCATAATCATATATACATACTTCATAATTATTTCTTTCATTTATTGTCATGCTTTGAAATTTATCATATTCATATGACATACCTCGACATCACTTTTGAAAGTCAAATGTAATACCACTTTTTCATCATTTTCTTTGATGGAGGATTTATAAACTTATCAAATTATTAATCTCATAACAAACATGTTTCTAATGACCTTTCATATCATTTTGATGACAAAAAATGCCTTCACTCTTTAAAAGGCCATTTTGAGAACTCATAATGTTCTTTCTTTTATAATTACCACAATGATGACTATTATAATTTTGTTCCTTCACGTTCATATTCATATGTTTAAGCATAAAATTATCTTGTCGTCTATCACATTCACTTCAAAGAATGTAACATATTCAATGGGACGCGCTTCACATTTTTTTATCAAGAGCATATCAATTTGCTCAGTCATTCATTATATCATCAATATATTGCTTTGGGACTTTAACTTAATGTATTATCCATATAAAGCTGTGTTAGGACAAAATATGATTGGGACTTGAACCCAAAATCTTATCGTCATGTTGCATCGAGATTTTAATCGGTGTCTTACTTTTTGATGCGATGAAATTTGAATTCACCATCTTACCTCAATCAATGACATCATATATAGTCCAAAATAAAATTCATCTTTGAGCCTTTAAAATATTGTTACTTTGTTTTTTGTTTTTAATAGAATACATAAATTTAGTCATAATAACACTTCAAAAGATCATATACAAATTATTACCTTTGCTAAACGAAACAAAGTTGATCCTCATAGGTGGCTATGAATACTATTTTCAACTTAAAAGTTTTATGAATATTTCACTTATTGAAAGATCAACAAATTAATTCTCAACATAGACTTCATTTGTTGCTAGTTAAGAATTTTTTCTTCTTCAATTGTAATTCACAGATAAAGAAACTAGAGGTAAACACTAATAATCACAATAAATAAAATGATACCTCAAAATCCAAGAATTAAACAAACACTTGATAAATGGACCTAATAAAGTCTACATGTCAAATTGTCTCAATGACATGTAGCATATTTTATGAATATTAAAAATTAGCATAATCTTTTTGTAGATATATACAAATCAGTATTAATGTAATTAGTATTATGAAGGAAGCTTACCATAAAGCAAAAATATATCATTAGCTTACAATTGACAAGTTTGTTAATTGTCAACCTAAATGACATGCCAATGCCACTTCAAAGAATCTTTCATGACAAAAAAATTCTTTTGATGATTCCAAAAGAAAATAAAATACTTCTTCAAATAATAGTTATGTTAGTACATATAACATATTATAATAATTCAAGAAGTAAATGATTAGCTAGTGAAAGATAAACAAGTGTAAAATAAATAATTATGTTGATCAAAGTTAATGTAGGTCAACATAAGAAATTTTAATACCTTTTCTTTTTTTATTTTGATATGCATTCCTTAAATTATCTATATCTCATTTAAAGGAAATTATGTATTACTAGGTGATAACCACAATAATGTATCAACCAAATTAAAAATTCATGTTATGCATTTTTAGTCTTCTAGCAATTCTGGTGAGTTCAATGCTTCCAACAAGGTTATCAATTAAGTATGTACTAATTATCCTTTAAATATTTTGTAACACCCGGAAAACTAGTAGGTGAAACTAGAGCCATATGTGAGAGTTTTAGAGTTTGATGTGTGGGTTAGAATCGTAAAATATCTTCCCGTACTTAGGATGAAGGGTTGAGGGGTTAAACGTCAAGGTATGACCCCCCCCCCTCCCCAAGGACCAACCAAGGGTTCTTAAAAAGGACCCTAAAGCCTAACTCCAAAACTGCCCATAGCTACCCAAAAAGGGCCACCTACGGATGGCACCTACGACCAGTAGGTGGAACCACACCCCGTGGATGGGTGTCGTGGGTCAAGAGAAAAATTTAGGAGCTGCAGACCTTGGACCTACGGACTTGCAGGATGCCCCGTAGGCCAACCCATGGTCCATGGGTCATGGGCGTGGGTCATGCCTGCAGTTCTGTCCAAGGTTCGGCCAAATGTAAGGTCTTTTAGGTAATTTCATTTTTAGTTAGTTTATTGTAGGGTAATTTTATATTATTTTAATAGACCTATATAAGGGTTTTTAAGCCATTAACTAACCCTTATAACTCATAATTCCCAAGACCTAAATCCATAACTAACTTTCCCCCCAAAAAGAAACTCTCTCTAGAACTCCAAAAAAGAAGAAGAAGAAGAAGATCAAGTGAGGGCTTGAAGAAGGAGGATTTTTTACTCGAATTTATTGGATGTCTTCACCTAAGGTATGGTAGTCTTTGATGCGTGGATAGTTTTCATCCATGGAGTCCCTCCAAACTCAATTTCAAACTTGTAACTTTACCCAAAAAGCTAGGGTTTTACTCCTAGTCATGGATTCACTTCAAAAACATTTCTAATGGTTTAATTACTTTATATTATGATAAAATTGAAGATTACTTAATGTTTATAAGATGAATTCATCAAGAATACATGAATTTCCCCAATTCTTCCAAATTGGATCTTAAAAGTGTGGGTATTGATTGATGTGAGTAGAATGCTATCGAATTATGAATGTTATGGATTGATTACTTGAATTATGTATTAATTGAGTAATTCCTATGGTTGTTATGTTGAATTTACACCAAGAAACCATGAAATCCCCATGTCCCCAATTTATGAACTTGTGATGTAGGTGAATTATAGAAAGATGAATATTATAAGAATGTGCTTGTAGTAATTGAACTATTTGAATCATGTTGTTATCCATGTCTAATGTAGTAATCCTAGATGTGTTGATGAATCATGGTCATGATGTTTATGTACATGCTTATTGAATACTTGAGAATAAAGTGAGTATGACTATGATGAAATTGTGATGATGTGAAAAGCTTTCCTCACCTAAATGAATCGGTAGGCTAATGACATCCCTTTCATGTGTGAATAAAAGTAATCTTGATTGATATACCTTGAATTGGTAGGCTAAGGGAATCCATTTCATGTGTAATTAAAAGTGATCTTATTGAACCTTGAATCGGTAGACCAATGACATCCCTTTCATAAATGACTAATGAAGTATTCTAAGGCTTTGTCTTGAATCGGTAGACCAATGGTATCCCTTTCATTATGAATCCATAAACTACTATAATGATGAACCTTAAATCGGTACACCAATGGTATCCCTTTCGTGACAAGTCCATGAACTACTATAATGATTAACCTTGAATCGGTATACCAATGGTATCCCTTTCATGAGGATTCAATGAGCTATTTTAATGATGTACCTTGAATCGGTAGGCACATGGCACCCGTTTCATGTGTGTAATAATGTACCTTGAGTATGTAGGCCAATGGTATCCCTCTCATGTGTAATAATGTTAAAAGAGAATTAACTACTCCATGGGAATTTAATGCTTAGCACCGAGTGGATATTGTGAGGTCGAAGCTCTCCCCATGTTAGGCCGAGTTTCTAGTAACAACCTCCTTATCCCATAACTATGTTCCCACATATATTATTAGCTAGTGGATCCACCTAAGCTAAAATATAACCGGTTCTACCTTAGGCAAGTAGACCAACTCTTTTTGGTGTGGGACATGACACCGGATTCCATGATTTGCTCACGTGGTCTATGTCGGTTAGGGCTTATTCCCTTCATGAACAAGAATGTGAGTTATGTACTATGGTTTCTCAAAGAGTTCTATGAAGTGTGGGTGGGGGTATGAGACTTCATCCATGCATTGCACAAGTAGGTTTGAGAGTGGTTACGGTGTGGTCCTCAAATGTTATAATGTCTTATGAAATGAAAAGGTTTATAATGAGGCTATTGAGAATCTTGACATGAAGACTAAATGTAATGAAGAAGGCTTAACTTGGATTGTTGCTATGAGCTGCTTTCCTTGACATGCCTTATTAAATTTGAATGTTCCTTGTCTATGAGTATTAACTAAAGATGAGAATAAATAAGTGTAAGTATGATTATGGTGGCATAAAAGTTGTACTTAGTGTAGATGGGGATTATGGGATCTTTATCTATACTTTGCACAAGTATAACTTAGGGTTACTCATGAAATGGTTCTATTATGTTAAGATGGTTTATATGTTGAATATACATGTGACTTATGCTTTTATACTAAAAGTGCATGATGATTCTCAAACTTGGTAAATGCATGCTTTTCAACTAAATTTTCCCTTTTAGCATGTTTTCAAGGATTTTTATGCATGGCTATCATACTTACTGCATTTTTATACTAACCCATATTTTCTACATTTTTCACAAAGTGTAGGTTTCGGTTCTTAAGGTGATTCTCTGTTGGTTCAAGCTTGGATCGACTATTCTCCTAGCTTGTGGTGAGTCATCAAAATTTGAGGACGTATGAGTCATTAGTAGTTTCTTTCTAGTACCTTTATATTCGGATTATGTTGAATGGCTGTGATCCTATTGTTGATTCAAAGATTGTATTAGATGGCTAATTGAGACAAGTTAGACTTCCGCTTGCTTTTATAAAAGACTTCGATTGTATGGATAAAAGTTTTTGAATTCTGCATCATTTCTTTCATCCTATGTTTATGATATGCTAAGGGCTTGTATGAGACCTTTTGGGGTCAAATACGCCATGTTACTTCTAGGGTGTACCCCTGGGTCGTAACATATTTAGCTCAAAGTCCATGATAATATTAACGAAATTATCAAATTTAGACTACCAAGTATAATAAGACTTATATGGCAAAATAGAATATACTCTATACCATCTATGTTTGGGCTAATACACCACCGGTTATGCTCGTAGATGAAGAGACTCGTGCTGATAACGTGTTATTAAATGAAGAATGTGTAGTAAAATAAAATGACAAGAAGAAAAGGAGAGAGAGAGAGACACAAAGTAGTAGTAGCAATAGCTTTTCTCTATTATTGAATTTTTTCTTTCACTTACTCTTTCCTTGTGTTTCTTACTTTGTTACAAGAAGAGGGGTATATATATTTGTATATACTTGGGCATGAAGTGTGATACATGAATATTTTCTTGTCATGTATACACTTTGGGATCCAAGTATATCATATGGATGGTTAGGTTACAACACTTTGTTTGTTATGTGTATATTCATCGTACACATAATGTATGGTGTGTACATATATGTTACCACAAAATATATGTATGTGGACATCCATTTCATAACAACTTCTCCATTTTTACACATACAATACAAAATAAAATAAAAATGTAAGAACAACCTCTATCCTTCTCTCTTTCTATAGCTATGTCAATGAGCTTTTTGGATTTTCACAGGTATATTTCTTTGTTATATAGTCATTGTTAAGTATACCTATGTTTTCGAGTAATATTACTGATACATTCATTGGCGGATTAGACTGTATATTCAACTTGATATTATAAACTTTTCAAAAAATAAATTCTTAACACAAGTATAATTATTTGTTAAATATTCATTGTTAAGTATACCTCTGTGTCTTGATCCAGATCGTCGTGATTGGCACCCACACAAACCCTCCGGTGGGGGAACCAATACTACAACCCGACTAAGCAACTTAACCAAAAACTAAATATTAAAAGATACAGAAGCAGGTTTAAATGTCTAGGAAATGTGGAGTTCCCATAAACTCCGAAGTTTAACAAAAACAACGTAACTAACATACCTATTGCGGAAATTCAACCCTAGAACCTGAAAGTCATCGTACAAAAACTACTAACCAACAAGTCTAAGAGAAAAGGGGTACAACCCCAAAACTAAACATACGAGTAAATCTAATTAGAAAGCCCGAGTCCAAAAAGAATGGACTAAACATTGGAGGACCCATTGCCGCCTGAAAGAACTGGCTAACCTTAGAATCCGGTCTTGATCAGTGATCTCCTAACTGAGGTCTGTCAGTAGCCGCCTGAAGATGCCATGTACTCAACAAAGAACGACCAAGTGCAATATCAGTACACAAACCACAGTGTACTGGTAGGATCATGCGGCTATTCCTGTAAGCAAAACATAGGCAAGCAATCACAACATAGTAAACACACATATACATAATACATAGATTACCTATCATTTCAAGAGCAACATACAATTCCCAATATCAACGAAAATATACATGAATGTAATAATCACAATGGTCCTCTCATGAAACCCATACCGAAATTGTTAGTGTGTCGGAACGTGACCCTCGATCCAATATATGTGTCGGACCGTGACACTCGATCCAATATATGTGTCGGAACGTGACACCCAATCCAATATATGTGTCAGAACGTGACACCCGATCCAATCAACACAACCACAATCACAATCACACCCATAATGAACATTACTCATAGTCATACAATCAAGTATGAGGTTCATGTCATGCAATCATTCACACATACATTTTCATCGGATTTGATTCATATTTACCTATTCACATACATGCATGCATATAATGAAGCAATTAACCGACATATCTCACATAAATAGGAAATCAAACCATCACCTACCTCAAAACCAAGCTTGAATCCTCCTAAGACACTTGAGCCTTCCCTTTTCCTTTTGTTCTTGGTCTAAAAACAATCAATTAATGCAAGGATCAATAAACAAGGCCTAATTTACCCAAATAATAATCAATTAATCTATCCATGGCCAAATCCAAGATCCTAATGTTCAATAATTAGGGATTTTTGCACCATTAACTTTGGGTCAAAACCCTCCCCAACGATAATTACCCAAGATTCTAAGTTCTACGGATTTAATTAGGGGAGTAATAATCTTACCTTTAGCGCTAGAAGTTGTGGAAACCTATCAAGAACTTGCCCTAGGTTGTCTCTTTACTCTAAAGAATGAAGGTTTAGAGAAAATAACATTTTTTGGGGTTTTTACTCGATTTAAGTTGCGACTGTTCCGCCACAGCGGGACCCAACCCACCACAGCGGCCCCACCCTGGTGGAACTAACCCCGCCCTGGCGGTTTGCACGGACACAGAAAATCAGAATTTCAGTTCCAAAGTCCCATTTCGCAACACACCTTCAACCCTTGATGTTCAAACACTACCCGTTCATGCTACGATCAATTTTGGGAGTTCTACTTGCCCGAATTCAATCCTGTAAAGCCGTACGGGCTCGTTAACGTCTTGAATATCTACTCATGTGATCAATTTCATAATTAGATTCCCTCATTCATTACCAGATTTCCCTAGACCTCATCTGCCTCAATTTTTGTCCAAACTGGACTAGGCTTGAATTCTCTAAGTCACTACACAAAAGTTTTTTGCCTAAGTTCTGTCACCATTGGCTTTTTCATAACGATGGGAATAGGTCCGTTACAATAGATACCAATTTACCCATCACTCGTCCCTAAGTGATAAACTAGGAAAACTTGGCTAAAGTAAGGGTAGTAAAGTACATGAATCGTTGAACAACTGGGGATACTTGTCTCGAATGTCTTTCTCGGTTTCCCAAGTAGCTTTTTCAACCAGACGATGCTTCTATTGAACTTTCACAAACTTTATCTCCTTGGTTCTCAGGTTTCGAATATTGCGATCAAGAATTAGAACCAGTTCCTCCTCATACTGAAGGTATTTGTCTTACAAAATTGAGTCCCATTTTATGATGTAATCCCCATCCCCATGATACTTTTTCAACATGGACACATGAAACACTAGATGAACTCAAGATAAGCTAGGTGGTAAGGCCAACCAATAAGCTACTGGCCCTACACAGTCAAGAATCTCAAATGGTCCAACGTATCGACAACTAAGCTTGCCTTTCTTGCCGAATCTCATCACCCCTTTATGGGTGACACTTTAAGAAGAAATTGTTCACCAGCCTGGAATACCATGCCTCTTACCTTACAGTCTGCATACTTTTTCTGTCGACTCTGGGATGCTTACCTTATCCTGAGCATCCTTCACCAAATCAACCCCCAAATGTTTCACATCTCCAGCCTCAAACCACCCTATGGGCGATCTATATCCCCTCCCATAAAGTGCCTTGAACGGTGCCATGTCAATGCTGGAGTGGTAACTATTGATATAGGATAACTCACACAAGGGTAAGAACTTGTCCCAATGTCCTCCAAAGACAATCACACATGCCCTCAACATGTCCTCTAACACTTGAATAGTCCTCTCTGACTGTCCGTCCGTCTGTGGATGGAAGGTTGTTCTAAAAGTGAGTTGAATGCTCAACTCTTCATGTAATTTTCCCCAAAACTTGGATGTGAACTGCGTACCATGGTTTGACATGGTAGAAAGGGGCACTCCATGCGGCCTCACTATCTCCTTCACATACACCTTAGCCAACTGTTGCGCAATATAGTCTACTCTGACTAGAGTGAAGTGGGCTGACTTAGTCAGTCTGTCAACCACTACCCAAATAGAGTCAAACTTTCCCAAGGTCTTGGGGAGACCAACCACGAAATCCATAGCTATCCTTTCCCACTTCCATTCTGTAATTGGCATTCGCTGAAGTAAACCTGGAGTCCTTTGGTGCTCATACTTTACCTGTTGACAGTTGTGGCACTTAGCCACAAACTCAACTATGTCTTTCTTCATGCCAGACCACTAATAAAGTTGTTTCAAATCTCGGTACATCTTGGTCACACCCGGATGAATGGAATACCGCAAACCATGGGATTTTGTCAACATATTCTGAATCAAGTCATTCACTGGAGGAACACAAATTCTCCCCTTAAAACTGAGCACACCCCCTGCGTCAAGAGTCGCATCTTGTGTCTTGCCAGACACTGTCTTCTTTCTGAGCTCATTCAAACTCTCATCCTCAAACTATTTGGCCTTGATCTCCTCAATGAATGTGGGCCTAACCTCAATACTAGATAACACCCTACTTTGTTTTGAGATGCCCAACCGCCTGAACTTAGACTCTAAAGTTTGAATTTCCTTGTCCAAAGGTCACTTGGATACACCCAAGCAAGCTAGACTACCCATACTCACCGCCTTCCGGCTTAATGCGTCTGCCACCACGTTAGCCTTACCCAGATGATACTGGATGGTAACATCATAATCCTTAATTAACCCATCCACCTTCGTTGTCTCAGATTCAGGTCCTTCTGAGTGAATACATGTTGTAGGCTACGGTGGTCAGTAAATACCTCACACTTGACACCATAAAGTTAATGCCGCCAGATATTGAGAGCAAATAGTACCGCTGCAAACTCCAAATCATGTGTCGTGTAATTTCGCTCATGCACCTTCAACTGTCGTGATGCATAAGCTATGATATTCTTATCCTGCATAAACACATCACCCAAGCCCTAATGTGAAGCATCACAATATACAATGAAATCTTTACCTTCCACCGGTAGTGCCAAAATAGGTGTTGTGGTAAGAAATGTCTTGAGCTTTTGAAAGCTCTCTTCAGATTTGCCATTCCCTCGAAAGGTACCTCTTTTTTGGTCAGCCTCGTCAAATGCGTGGCGATAGAAGCAACATTATTCACAAACCGATGATAGTAGGTGGCAAGCCCCACAAAAATCCTAATTTCAGTTACAGAGCTAGGCCAAACCCAATTCTTGACTGCTTCAATCTTTTGGGGATCTACCATTACCCCTTCTCTTGAAACCACATGCCCAGAAAAGGCAACTGAAGTCAACCAGAACTCACACTTGGAAAATTTAGCATACAACTTTTGTCTCCCAAGGATACCCAAAACAATATGAAGATGGTCAACATGCTCTTCCTTACTCTTTGAATAAACCAAAATGTCATCTATGAAAACAATAACAAACGAATCCAGAAATGGTTTGAACACACCATTCATCAAACTCATGAAAGCTGCAGGCACATTTGTCAACCCAAACGACATCACTAGGAACTCATAATGCCCATAACGGGTCCTGAATGTTGTTTTCGATACATCCTCAGACCTAATCTTTAACTGATGGTAACTAGACCTTAGATCAATCTTAGAGAAAACTGATACACCCTGCAATTGGTCAAATATATCATCTATCCGAAGCAATGGATACTTATTTCGAATGGTGACCCTATTCAACTATCGATAGTCTATGCACATCCACATACTACCATCTTTTTTCTTAACAAACAAGACAGGATCACTCCATGGGTAAGAACTAGGATGGATGAAACCGTTATCAAGAATATCCTGGATTTGAGCTTTAAGCTCTCTCAACTCCGCCGGAGCCATGCGATAATGAGGAATGGATATGGGGCAAGTACCAGGTTCCAAGTCAATGCAGAAATCTATATCTCTATCCGGAGGCATACTAGGCAAATCGGTAGGAAACACTTCTCTAAATTTAGAAACTACAGGAATAGACTCAATAGAGGGAGACTCGACCTCAACATCTCGAATATGAGCCAAATATGCCAAACACCCCTGCCCACCAGTTTCCTAGACCGAATGGAAGATATGACCTTAGCTGGCTTAGGCTTGTACACCACATCCCACACTAACCTTTCCCTACCCGGGATCTCTTGAGTCACACACTTAGTATTACAATTAAGCACAACATAATAGGGGGACAACCAAGTCATGCCTAATATTATATCAAAGTTAGTCATATCCAAACTAACCAAATCAGTCCAAGTTTAGAAACCCATAAACATAACAGAACAAGCACGATATACATGGGTGACTATGATAGACTGTCCAAGTGGGGTAGAAACATGGATGGGGGCGTCAAGTACATCACAAACCGCATCAAATCCAAGGCAAACTGAACAGACACGTATGAAAAAGTAGAACCCGGATAAAATAACAAATAAGCCATTCGGTCATAGATAAGAATAGTACATGTTATCACTGCATCAGAAATCTCCGCCTAGGTCTTGCCCGGAAAGGCATAAAATTGAGCCCTGTCATCTTGATGGACAACCTCATTGCCTGGCTACGCTGCTCCTCTACCTGCATTACCATTTCCCCGACCTCCACGACCTCGCTGATTCCCTCATCACCCACCTTGTAGACGACCTCTACCATTATTACTATTGCCCGTAAGTACCACTGTTGTAGTCTACTGCTGTGCAGGGTCAAACATGCACGGATGGGGACATTCTCTCCTTATATGCCCAGGTTCTCCATAATTATAGCAACTACGGTCAAAAGACGACATGCCGCTAGCCGAAGGCGCGACTCCATGGCTATCCTAAAAAAAATATGTTGTGGAGTTCCTGAGTAACCACCTGTAGAGTAGGAACCATGGAAGTGTCGGCCTACATGAACCTCTAGAGTAGGAACCATGGAAGTTACATGTGTTCTTGGGCTTCTTAGCTAGAGGTTTTGCCTGCCCATCACGTCGAACTCCCTCCACTTTTTTCACAAAGTCTGTCACTTCATTAAAACTTTTTCCTGCAGAGGTCATGTGAACAGACAATACCTGTAATTCGGGGTTCAATCCTTTGACAAATAGACGAATCCTCTACTCCTTTGTAGTTACCAATTGTGTAGCATATCTAGACAAGGCATGGAACTTAGCCTCATAAGCAGCTACAGTCATACCACCCTGCTCCAAAGCCATGAACTCATCCTTCGTATGATCTCTCAAATTCTGGGGCACATACTTTTCCAGAAACAAAGCATGAAACTGCATCCAAGTGAGTGAGGGTAAAACTGACGATCTGCATTCCACATAGCCCCCCACTACTGCTTAGCCTCACCCTAAGCTGGAAGGTCATGAACTCTACCCGATGCTGATGACAATACCTAACTTGTGAAGACTCTCATAGAGATCCAAAATAAACTCATAGGAGTCCTCACTCTCAGAACCATGGAACACAGGCGACTTTAGCTTTAGAAACTCAGTCAACATCTCATTCTCATTAGCAGTCATCACAGGACCCAATAGGGATGGAAAAAGGCATCAGTGCCTACATCTCCTCCCACCTTTGGAACAGTAACATCAATGGGGGGTTGATCGGACGTTGAGCCACTTGCACTGTGGGAAGGACTCCAGGGCCGACCAATCCCTTTAGAAAAGTCATAATTTGTTGAGATAACACTGGGTCTAATAGAGGAATACATGTAGCCTCTGCCTATGTGTTACCCTCTGGTCTAAACTCCTCCCCATACTCAATCTCCACATTATCTTCTACCTCTTCGTGATGTGCAAGATGGGCCTCATCTCTGGGAGCATTCCCTACTGGAACTCCACCCCTAGCGAGTACTACCCTTCCTCGGCCTCTGCCCCTTCCTCTTCCTCTACCTCTGCCTCGACCACAACCTCTTGTTGCGGGCTCCTCGACTGGTTCATTGACGTGAGCTACGTGTCTGACGCTGTTGAAACATGTGTTAACCATCTACAGACAGAAGAGGGAAGAATATTAGATACCAATTGGAATCAAGTCATAGCACGAAAAAAGTAGAAAATAAGAGATTTCCTAAAGTCCTGTAGCCTCTCGAAGAAAAGTACAGATGTCTCCGTATCGTTCTGCAAAACTCTACTAGACTTGTTTTGGTACAACGAGATCAACGAACCCCGGGCTCTGATACCAACTTTGTCACGACCCAGACCCTCGTGATTGACACCCATACTAACCTTCCGGTGGGGGAACCATTACTACAACTCGACTAAGCAACTTAACTAAACACTAAGCATTTAAATATACCAAAGCAGGTTAAAATGTCTAAAGAAATATGGAGTTCCATAAACTCCGAAGTTTAACAAAAACAACTAACATAACTATTACAGAAATTCAACCCCTAGAACCTGAAATTCATTGTACCAAAACTACTAACCAACAAGTCTAAGAGAAAAAAGGGTACAACCTCAAAACTAAACATACGAGTAAATCTAATTATAAAGCCTAAGTCCTAAAACAATGGACTAAACAATAGAGGACCCATGACAACCTGAAAGAAGTGGCTCACCCTTGAATCTGGTCTCAATCAGTGATCTCCCAACTGAGGTCTGTCAGTAGCCTCCTGAAGATGCTCTATACTCAACAACGAACGAGCAAGTGCAGTATCAGTATACAGACCACAGTGTACTAGTAGGATCACACGGCTATTCCAGTAAGCAAAATATATGCAAGCAATCACAACACAGTAAACACACATATACATAATACATAGATCAACTATCATTTCAAGAGCAACATACAGTTCCCAATATCAACGACAATAGACATGAATGTAATAATCACAATGGTACTCTCATGGAACCCACACCTAAACTGTTAGTGTGTCAGAACGTGAAACCCAATCCAATATATGTGTCGAAATGTGACACCCGATCCAATATATGTGTCGAAACGTGACACTCGATCCAATATATGTGTCAAAACGTGACACCCGATCCAATCAACAAAACCACAATCACAATCACACCTATGATGAAAATTACTCATAGTCATACAATCAAGTATTAGGTTCATGGCATGCAATCGTTCACACATACTCATTTTCATTGGATTTGATTCATATTTCCCTATTCACATACATGTCATGTATACAATGAAGCAATTAACCGTCATATATCACATAAACAGGAAACCAAACCATCACCTACCTCAAAGCCAAGCTTGAATCCTCCTAAGATACTTGAGCCTTCCCTTTTTGGATTCTTTCCGCTTGTTCTTTATCTAAAAACAATCAATTAATGCAAGGATCAATAAACAAGGCCTAATTTACTCGGATAATAATAAATCTATCTATATATCCATGGCCAAACCCAAGATCCTAATATTTAATTAGGGCTTTTCCCACCATTAACTTCAAGTCAAAATCCTCCCCCAACGATAATTACCCAAGATTCTAAGTTCTATGGATCAAAAAATGAATTAGGAGAGTAATAATCTTACCTTTAGCGCTAGAAGTTGTAGAAAACTATCAAGAACTTGCAATGGGTCGTCTCTTAGCTCTTAAGAATGAAAGTTTTCAGAAAATAACGTTTATGGGGTTTTTACCCGATTTAAGTCGCGACTATCCCACCACAGCGGAACCCAACCCGTCACAGCGGCCCTGCCCTGGAGAAACTAATCCCACCCTAATGGCTTGCACGGAGACAGAAAGTTGGAATTTGAATTCCAAACTCCCATTTCGCAACACACCTTCAACCCTTGACGTTCAAAACTACCAGTTCACGCTAAGATCAGTTTCGAGAGTTCTACTCGCCCGAATTCGATTCCGTAAAGCCGTACGGGCTCCTTAACGTCTTGGCTATCCACTCATGTGATCAATTTCATAATTAAATCACCCATTCAGTACCATATTTCCCTAGACCTCACCTGATTCAGATATCGTCCAAATCTGAACTAGGCTAGAATTTTCCAAGTCACTACTCAAAAGTTTTCTAGCCCAAATTCTTTCCCCATTGACTTTTTCATAACGAGAGGAATAGGTCGTTACACTCTGTTTCTGACACTACTAAAAAAATAGTGAATACCGACCTAAAAATTTCCGACCTCAAATGGAGGTCGGTAATTTCTGACCTCCGGAGGTCGGTATTTACAAGTAGTCGGTTTTTATGCAAAATAAAGCGGGAAAACCAAATTCCGACCTCTGGAGGTCGGAAATTTTCTCGGAAAAAATAAATTACAATAAAAACCGACCTCTTGATATCGGTATTAAACAAATAAATAAATCAATTAAATATAAAAACAAAAAAAAATTATAATACCGACTTCCGTATGTCGGTAAAATTAAATAGTATGTAAAAATAAATTAATATAATACCGACCTCATGAGGTCGGTATTTTTTATATTTAACTGAGAAAATAATACCGACATCAAGAGCAGGTCGGAATTTTTTCTCAATTAAAATATTTTAGGTTTTGTGTAAAAATACCGACTTCCGAATGTCGGTAAAATTAAATAGTATGTAATTAAAATACCGACCTCATGAGGTCGGTATTTTTATTTCATCTAATTAAAGCAAAATCCGGAGGTCGATATTTTTATTTCATCTAATTACTTTTAAAAGTGACATCCGGAGGTCGGTTTGTTTAAAATGTTCCTTAATAATTTTGCTAGCATAAAACTAAATTTTCATTTTACACCTATAATTAATTGTTTAAAAAAGTGTAAACAATTTTTGTATACTTTTATAAATAAAAAGTTAGATCAATAATCCATATTTAGAGTATGAAATTACGTTGATATGAAAACCGACAACAAGTAGTCGGTTTTTATGCAAAATAAAGCGGGAAAACCAAATTCCGACCTCAGGAGGTCGGAATTTTTCCCAGAAAAGGAATTACAATAAAAACCGACCTCTTGATGTCGGCATTATTTTTTATTTTGATTTAATTTTATTTAAATTGTCTTCCGGAGGACGATTTTGTGTAAAATAAAAAACAAACAAATTATAATACCGACTTCCGGAAGTCGATAAAATTAAATAGTATGTAATAAATTAATATTTTCAATTAACTTTAAATAAATCTTCCTCTGAATGACGGTTTTATACAAGTTAAAAATTAATAACCTCCCGATGTCAATATTATTTAATTAACATGATTACTTTTATTTATCTTAAAATTTAATGTGATACCGACCTCATGATGTCGGTATTTTTTATTAAATCTAATTACTTTTAATAAAAGCGACATCCGGAGGTCGGTTTGTTTAAAATACTCCTATTAATAATCATAATTTTTCTATTGTGCATAATACTAAATTTCATTTTACACGTACAATTAATTGTTCAAAAAGTGTAACAATTTTGTATACTTTTATAAATAAAAAGTTAGAATTCGTGGAATAAATAAAAAAATATCTATAATCCATAATTAGAGTATGAAACTACATTGATATGAATTAGGAGATAATTATACTTATATTTCTAGAGTAATGTACAAATTCTATCCGTTCGTCGTCTAATCATGCACTTAATATCTCATGTCATGATGTAGAGGTGAAGAGCTAACATATAATCCATTCGAGTATGAAATGAGAGATAGTATTATTATATACGTTCGATCTAATTGAATGGATGTTAAGTGTAGTGATCACCTCCTAATTATGATGACATGTAAATGATACTTTATCGGAGTATGAAATACGTTGATTAATTATATACTCCTCGAGTAGTTTAACAAATCAAGTCTTATATACTAGTGGTTTAGATATTAAATACATTATCAATTAAAGAAATACCGATGATCAATTCAAGGAGATTTGTATATTAAATTGATATTGATAAACTTTTGTTGATCAATAAAATTAAATTTATATAATTAGGAGTTATATAATTTAAATTTAAAAAATTAACTTGATCGATAAATTAAATTTATTAAATTAATCTTCTGTTGATGTGTAGTTAAATTTTATATATATATATATTTGATAATGATAAACTTTTGTTGATCAATAAAACTAAATTTATATAATTAGGAGTTATATAATTTAAATTTATAAAATTAACTTGATCG
>JAJOOS010007938.1:0-41711 GCA_029582725.1 Solanum chiquidenum | reverse complement strand
TTATGAATATGATAGGAAGGAATAGTTGAAAATAAAAACTGCATAAACAACGAACATGACTACATATATGCATGACGAAATGATAAAAAACTATGAAATCTTAATCGTATATATACTTAACGGTATAAAGATAATTGAATTAAGAAGAGTCATATGGGAAAAAATATTTAATAATGAATTAGAAGATATACTAAACCAAGAATGGTATGAAATAGATTTACAAGATCTATATTTAGATAATGAAAAAATAGAATGGTACGATCTAGAAATAAATTCAGATTAAAATGAATTGCGAATATTTACAATATTGGATAGAAGCTATGGAAGATATAAAACTATTAGAATAATTAATGGAAAATAATTTACATATGTACCGAAGAACCCAAGATATGTTTTATCTAGAATACATCATAAATAATATAAAAAATAAATCAAGGTTAAAACCCTTAGCTAAAGAATATTATAATAAAACCTTTAGCCAGACATATGATGAATTCCGCACTCCCGAAAAATGTTTCTCTATCTACATAAATCAAGTTACATTTGTGATCTCTAAGAATACCACCAACCCATTTTGCTGCTTAGCATCCTTAGGACTCTGAGGTGATCTAGGACGCTAAACATTTTTACTATTTCTTTGATTTGTGTTGTACTGTTGTGTATGTTGTATATGTTGATTCTGCTGGTCCAAAATTGTAACTAATTTTATGACAAATAACAGTTTGGAGCCAAATGAATTTTTGGTGGGAAAATTTAGTGGACAAAACTTTGCTACGAAATTGTATGTTTCGTCACTAAAAGTATGTTGCACATACATTTAAATACGAAATGTACTTTTTGTCACAAAAGGTGAATAATTAGTGACAAATTTTATGTCGTAGCTAAATATCACATTTGTTGTAGTGACCCTAGATAAAGTATCACCATACTTTTTTGTCAAGAATGTCCAAGAAATTTGATGAAGAAAACCTTGAACTCAAAACCATAGCTTCCCACCTCTTCTTTTTCCTTGAGTTGAGAGAGAAATATTGAGAGAGAAGAACTTTGGAGGTTTTGATTTGGGTATTTGAGAATAATGAATTAAAGGAAGGTTTTAAGACTTAAAACTATTTATATTTATCATATAAACCTTTTAAAAGTAAACCCACTAGTTAAAAACTTAAAAAGAAATTACTTAAAAACCCTTAGATAAGGCAGCCCCGTCAGGGACCACGCCCATCTAGACGGCTCGTGAAGGTGGACCATGGCCCGTTAAGGTGCCCGTGGTCCTTAGGCAGTAGCTCCTCTTGGAGCTTTCCAACCTTCCTTGGCCAAGGCATCTTCACGGCCGTCTGTACGGACCGTGGTGATGACCACTGGCTGTAGAGAGGCTCGTGAAGTTGAGCCAGTGGCTAGACCACAAGGCTTTGCCTCACTTGCCACCAAGGCATCTTCACGACCTCCTTCATGAGCCGTGGTCAAGACCACTGACCGTGAAGTGGCCGTGGAACCTTGAGGTAGTGTCTAGCCAAAGTTGGAATCCTTGGCCTTTTGCTAAGGCCCTTCCGTCCTTGGCTTGGCACAAGCCCTAGCAACCTTAACCAACATCAACAAGGGTATTTCAACAATGATTCAAACACGTGCCTTGACGTTTACTCACTAAACTCTTCAAACAAGACTCGGGAAAACAATATACCTCTTAGAACACATAAACTGACAAGACTAGTTTCCGAACGTCATGGTCGTCCCTTGATGTTCAACCTCAAAACTCTTCAAACTAAACTTTAAAAGACAAAACTCAACATTTAAACAAGTGACTAACTTCTAAAACACATGAGAAGCTCTAGTTCATCCTATTTCATTTTGGGGTCATGACAATAACGCTCAAATACACTTCATCTGATACAAAGTGTAGGCGGTCGCTAAGAAGTGTTAACCCAACTAAGAGTTGGGGTCGATCACACAGGGAGTGATACGGTAAAGAATTCAATTATAAAGTGAAATATTGTTTTAATTTTTTGTAGATGTAGACATTTTCTAAACAAGAAGATAAATAACAAGGGATTGAAAATCAATGTCAAAAGGGGGTATTTGAGTGAATAGTTAACAACTAGGAACAAACGGGAAAAATCAAGTAAAGGGTAGTTCTTTGGAGTGTTATCAATTGAATGCCGATTTTGCAAGATGGGTGGTTATTATTTACTAAAAGTCGCTGAAACTTAGTGGGTAGGCTAGGATTTAGGTGCAATAGTCATATCTCATTCAACTATTATGAATCAAGTGAGTTCTCTTTAACCTCGACAAGCATAACACATATAACAATCCAATACCTCAATCAATCTACTTTTTCAAGCCAGATTAGTAGGATTGAATTTAGACCCAGTTTCTCAAGCTAAGTCCAAAATAACCCATCACTACAATCATCAATCAATAGTTTTAACTCAAAAACTTCTATCTCACGCAAGCATAGAATACTAGACTAGAATTGTATTTGCAACTATAATTCATCAATTAAAACTCAACTAGTAATTGAACCTACTTTAAATAAACAGTAAAATCAATAAATACTAACACCCATACGTTAATTGAAACGTTTAATCACATAATCACACCCCCAAGAATGAAGGTTTTAGCCACACATAATAAAGAGTAAGAAATTGATACCAACTATGTTCTCCATCAGCTTGGGCAACAATCCGCGAGTCTTCAAAATGCTCAAATTGAATTAAAAATCGAAATAGACCCTAAGTCTCTACTCAAAAATTTAAAGAACAATGTTTAGGAAAATGTGGGAACTCTTAAAAACTCAAGAAATCCTCTTTCTTCTTTTGAAATTTTCATTTATACGTTCCCAAATTTTCAACTACGCAGCCACTTGGCGAAATAAGCCGGGCTTCGCCGACCAGGTCTGCCATGCGCCGAGCGCTCCACTGCATCACCTTTTTCGCTTAGCTTTTCACCCTTTATTTTTGATTACTTTAGGCGATCAAGATTTGGATCATTGAACTAGTTGGTGATGCGCCAACTAGTTCTCGTCTCAATGTTTTTGTTTGCCTTTTCACCACTTACTCTGTAACTTTTGGCGGGCTAAGTTGGCGTTACCAAACACTTCGGCGACTCGCCAATATAATCATCAGATCACCAAGATGGTCTTGTTCATGGGATGGCTTGCTAGAAGTTTAGGCGAGCTGAAAGTCCACTCGGCGTCTCACTGAGTGGTTTTTGCGAGCGTCGGCCTTGCTTTTCTTTAGCTTTTTCGCTCCTTTTTTCCCGCTAATGTCCTTTCGTTTCTATTTTGACTTCATTGCTGTAAATTAGTATTTTAACATAAGTTTAGAGCATAGAATAGGCATTGAGGACACTAAAACTCTGAATATTATGCCCTAAATGCATCAAAATGCCCGACTCATCAACACCCCCAATTTCAAATGTTCTTGTCGTCAAGTAAAACACATGATCAATCAGTTTAACATATATGTCGATAAATAGTGCTACTCAAGACTCAACATAAATGCACATGAGGTTCAGTCCACCCATGCAATGTTCAATTGTGCACTACAAGTTTCAAACTGTGACTAGCAATCATCAAAAGTGTTAGAATGCCCTCACATCAAGAATGATTTCATGCTCACATAAAGCTCATAAAAAATTAAGAATTAAGGAATCAAAAGCATCTCTCACACTCTCAAAGATAAACACATGCATGATTCTACCCATATACTATCCCATATTTTCCCATTAACATATCATTCAGCTCAATCAAGATCAACCAAGGTCTCTCATGTCTTTTAACGGGGTTGAGGATAAAGGTATGATTAATTTTGCTTAGTGACTACTACATTCATGAAGCATGCAGTGCATTTCACTTCTTCACCTTTTCTTTCACTCTTTTCATTTTCACAATCCACCCAAAGTCCATTCAAGCATATGTATTCTTCTATGACTCATTGGACACCACTTTTCTTTTATTCATGAAAAGTTTCATTGCAACATTCTTTTTCAATATTTTTCTTCTTTTGATTTTTTTTTTTTTTTTTATGTATGGAGGGGTTCCAACTTTTTCAACACAATTCTTCAAGGGTGAATTCACAAACTTCTTGACTCTCCTTATTTTTCACCACACCTTCAACTTAGGCTTTTCGCCTATGTTGGGTATTCAAAACAAACCAATGCTTCATGAAGATTTTAGGTGGGGAGGAGAAAGGTCAATGGTGTTCATGTTTCATCCAAAGAAAAGGATAGGCTCAAATGGTGCCAAGCTAGGTTCACACTCTCACAAGGTTGTCACAAAGAGGTATAATATCAATTAGGTTCACTCTCCAGAAATTTGCCGAAGATTATATCTTTCAATCACCTACATTACTCAATTGGACCAACAATGCAAGTTCTAGGTATCACCAACACATATTTCAAAACAATCTCACCACACATGACATTCAAAACAATCATCAATCAAGATTCTAAAAATTTAGCTCGCGTGAAATGATCATCACAAGATTCATTTCAACAATCGACTGGTCACAATGAGATTCTAAGAGTTTACACAGGACCTATGGAACTCAAATTTACCTAATTGGAATTGCACAAACATATTGTTCAATCAAGAGCACTATTCAAGTCATTGCTATTGATCACAACCAATTCCTAAATATCAAGAGAACAACCACATTCACAACCACAAAAATCAAGAGGTGAAATTTTAATTCGGACAGAGAAAAAACAAGAAATCACAAACACATCCAAAACAAGCTTAAATCAATCCAAAAAGGGGCAGGTATAAAGATACAACACCCCAACAAACAAAACCTAACATTGTTCCCAATGCAAGAGAAAAAAATGTCAAAACTAGAAAGGAATGATCACTGAATGAAAAAATTAGGTTTATAAGAACTCTTCACTTAATGCTTAATCCATGAGAATTGTCTGAGAACACCGAACCATTCAGTGAACTGAAGCGAGCTCGCCAAACTTTCTAAAGTGTTGATCCTCCAGGTGGAGCCAAAGGAAGTCTAAATCAGGCTCGTCAAACTGAAAGATGGTGTGTCGAAAAATCTTGCAACTCGCCAAATTTCCCAGAGTGTTGACTCTCCAGTTGGAACAAAAAGACGGGCTAAATTGTGCTACCCGAATCGAACGGCGATGCGCCAAAAAATCCTGCAACTAACCAAATACTTTCCTGAATGAGTTTCAAAACAGGACCTAGGATAGGTGAGACATTTCAGCAATCTGGTAAGTCGCTTGGCGATTCACCGAAAGGGAAATTTTATCACCCAATTGTTATTTTTTTAGAATGAGACTTCAACATACCCATTCAGGAAACGTTATTCAAAAATGACTAAAACTTGGGTTGCCTCCCAAGCAGCGCCTTAGTAAACATCGTTTCACGACGTTGAAAAGCTCTCAGGCATTTTCCAAATACGCCAATTGAATTATCGATATGTCTCGACATTCTTCAAAATAGAGCTTCAAGCTTTGCCATTTACTTTGAATGGTGGTCCTTCTTTGCCTTCAACTTAAATTTCCCCATTCGTGAATATCGAGTTACTTTGAATGGACTAGACCACTTCAATTTGAGTTTACCCAGGAAAAGTCTCAAACGAGAGTTATAGAGCTAAACAAGATCACCCACTCGGAAATCCCACCAAAATTTTTTAGTTTCATGCCACTTCTTCATTTTCTCCTTATAAAGTGTTGAACTTTCATATGCCCTCAGCCGAAACTCATCCAATTTATGGAGGTGATTGGATCTTTCTTAAGAAGCGACCCCGATTCAAGTTTAATGCCTTCAATGCCTATAGTGCCTTGTGTTCAAGCTCGATTGGTAGGTGACAAGACTTTCCAAATACCAGTTTGTATGGAGACATGCCAATTGGTGTCTTGAAAGAGGTGAGGTATGCCCAAAGAGCATCATCCAATTTCTGAGACCAGTAAGTCCGATTTGAATTGACTGTTTTTCTAAAATACATTTAATTTCTCGATTTGATACTTCAACTTGGCCACTTGTTTGCGGATGGTAGGGGGTTGCAACTTTATGCTTGACTCTGTATTTGCTTTACAACGAGGCAAACAACCAATTGAAAAAATGAGACCCTCCATCATTGATAATAGCACGTGGGGTACCAAACCTTGGAAAAATGTATCTCTTCAAGAACTCCACCACACTGTTTCCTTCATTTTTGGGCAAAGCTACGCCTCTACCCACTTTGAGACATAATCAACCATCACCAAGATATATTTGTTTCCGAAAGAGCTCATAAATGGTCCCATGAAGTCTATTCCCCAAACATCAAACAGGTGGACCTCTAGGATAGTGTTAAGAGGCAACTCATGCTTTCTTGATACCCCTCCTTCCTTTGGAATTGTCTGCATTGTTTAATGAAACTATGAGCATCTTTGTATGGTGATAGCCAATAGTAGAAACTTGGAAGCACTTTGGCGGTTGTGCACACCCGCTATGAAGTCCACCAACAGGTGAAGTGTGGCAAGCATTGAGAATTTCATTGACTTCCACTTTCGGTAAGCATCTTCGAATTCTGTGATCTGCACATTCTCTAAATAGATATAGTTCTTCCCAGACGTACCTCTTTACATTGAACAAGAACCTCTATTGTTGGGAAAAAATCAGGCCCTTGGGCATAATCCCACACACTGCATAGTTAGCGAAGTCACCATACCAAGGTGAGTTGCCCTGGATTACCCTCATTACTGTTTCATCGGGAAATTCTACCATAATGTCCCTCTCATTGGGATAACCTATATTGGTTTCTAATCGAGTAAAATGATCCGCCACTTGGTTCTCACACCCTTTTCGATATTTTACCTCGAAATCAAACTCTTGCAACAACAACACCCATCGAATTAATATAAGCTTTGCCTCTTCCTTCGATATCAAATATCTAATTGCAGCATAATCCGTGTGCACCACCACTTTAGTTCCCAATAGATACCCTCTAAATTTCTAAAACAATTTTGAGCCACATTCAAGGTCTTACTTACATAAGAAACTTGGTGAAATAGCTTCCCTTTTCATTGACCAAGAACATCTCCAAAAGAAATAGCACTAGCGTCACACGTGAGTTCGAAAAGAATACTCCAATTGGGGGAAATAATGATCGGAGCTGACACTAGTTTTTCTTTCAAGCACAAAACTACTTTTAGGCAAGCGTCATAAAAATTGAAGGTAGATTCCTTCCCTAGCAACTTACAAAGAGGGTAAGCTACTTTAGAAATATCCTTTATAAACCGCCCGTAGAAACCGGCATGGCCTACAAAATGTCAAACACCTTTTAGAGAAATAGGAGGAGGTAGATTGGCAATGACTTCAACTTTAGCTTGATCCACCTGCATTCCTTCTCCTAATATTTTATCCCCCAAAATAATGCCCTCCTTTACCATGAAATGACACTTCTCCCAATTTAGAACTAGATTGGTTTCCATGCACCTTTGTAGTACCTGCCCAAGGTGTTCAACACATGCTTCGAATGAATCACCAATGGCCGAAAAATCATCCATAAAGACCTCCATTGAGTCTTCCAACATATCTGCAAAAATTGAAAGCATACATCGTTGGAATGCTGCCGAAGCATTGCACAATCCAAAAGGCATTCCCTTGAAAGCAAAAGCTACATAGGGACATGCAAAAGTACTTTTTTCTTGATCTTCTGGTGCAATATATATCTGGTTGTACCCAGAATAACCATCTCAAAATCAATACCATTAACGCCCTGCAAACCTATCACACATTCGGTCCATAAATGGCATTGGAAAATGATCTTTCTCGGTCAATGCATTGAATTTTTGATAATCCATGCATACACGCCAACCGATGACCGGCGTCATAGGTACAAGTTCCCCTTTTTCATTTGGGAGAACCATGATGCCTCTTTTCTTTGGTACACATTGTACGTGACTTACCCATTTGTTATCCGCAGTAGGATATACGACGCCTGTATCTAGCCACTTGATAATTTCTCTCTTCAAACTTCTTGCATAGGAGGGTTTAGCCTCTTTTGATGCTCAACAATAAAAAAAGGGGTTTCATCTTCAATCATAAACAATACTTTGCTAGAAAATTGGGAAAAGAAAAAACTCAAAAAGCAATTTTACTTGCCACTCAAGCAAGTGCGCTGCAATGATGATGAGCAAGGTGATGTTTTCTCCAAAGAATGCATACCGAAGATGGGATGGGAGCACCTTCAACTCAAGCTTTGGAGGTTCTTCAGTGGATGTTTTAGTGGGGGACTTTTCCGAATTTTTAGATCAATATCAAGCTTCAATGGATTTTTAGAATGAGCACCTAATCCAGATAGAGCAGCCACAACTTCATCATAACCTTGAAGTTCTTCCTCATCATAATTTGAAAGGGTGCAACAAGAGGCTCACCCATACAAAACATTTCACTCACACTTGCTACTACTTCGTCAATCACATCAATAGTTGAGACCACATGGATGTCACTAGGTTTCTTCATCGATTTGCATACATTGAAAGTAACCTCCTCATCATTTACCCAAATGTTTAACTCACCACTTTCAACATCCATAAGGGCTTTTTCGGTTGTCAAAAATAGCCTACCATATGAACCTATAAACTTTCACCATAATATCATAAAGTATACCAATGGGATGCATAATAGATTGATCGGTCACGAGGAGTCGCATTGTTGTAGACTTAGGTTCGCCCAATCAAAGTTCTTTGTAGATGGTGTATGACATCAAGTTAATACTATCCCCCAAACGACATAATGCTTTGGCAAATTGAAGCATCCCAATAGTGCTTGGAATAGTAAACGCCCCTTGATTAGCTTTCTTGATAACCACATTGCTTGTCATGATGGCACTACAACTATGAGACACCTTAACCGTTTCAAAATCAATACTCCTATTTTTGGTGACCAATTATTTCATGAACTTTGCATAGCAATGCATTTCCAACAATGCTTCCACTAAAGGAATATTTATAGACAGAGTCTAGAACATAGATAGAAATTTTTGGAACTTTACATCTTCATATCTTTATCCCGCCTTTTAAGTCTTAGAGGAACTGACAGGTTCACTTTAGGCAACGGTTTTGCCATCTTTGAAGAAGAAGCGGATCCTGCTTTGTAGGTTTGCAATTCCTCGGTGGTCAGTTTTCTTGAAATTTCCTCAACCTCATTGGATGTATCATTCTCCGGTACCTGGTCATATCCCTCTACACCAATCACATTGCTTCCTTTACTAGTGTTTGACTCATCAATTACTTTCACATCACCATCTACTACTTTCCTACTCCGGGTCAACAGAGCCAAGAAATCATGATTAACCTTTGAATTAGCCATCATATCATTTCCAAACTTCTCTAGCGGCTTGGGCTCTAACTGGGATCAAATTGACTCATTTGACATTCAAGTTGCTTGATAGATTTCGAGTGAGAGTTTACTTTATTTTTCAAGGATAAGAAGTCAGCCTTCATTTATTTAAGCATTTTTTCAGATCCTTCAACCTTATTCAGAATGTGGGATAACAAATGATCCACCTGAAATCTTCCAAAACTATCCCTAGATCTTGGGCTATCACTCATGTGCAAGTAATACGCCTCATAGTTGTCTTCTCTTCTCCAAAAGTTATTTTGGTCAACAAAATCTTGATTGAAACTTTTCCGTCCATCCTCACTATGTTTGTTCCAAACTTGATTCCCGTCTGACCTTTAAGAGCCCGGGCAAGAACCCTCCTTTAGTCTTGACAGTTTTTGCACCTTTTTATTTTCATAAATACTCCCAATGACCTGGCCTACTACCTTGATGAAGTCTGAGTAATCAAGGGGCCTGCGTCGTACCGCGACATTAAATCAAGCGCTACTTGAGAGGCAACCCAAGATGTACAATCTAGCCAATTATAGGTTTTTCTTTTCGATTTAGGAATTTTATTCTTTTATTTTAATTTTTGTAATTTTTTAGATAGGTGCTTTATTTTTTTATTAGTGTTCCCTATATATAAAATAGGGTCCATGTCTAAAAAGTGTTCAGAAAATGTAAAAAGAAAGACCTCATGGTTCCTACATGTGCAGAGATGAACAACTGAATCTGCATAAAATAGGTTGTGCAGAAGTCTACGGACCCCATCGACGGTCCGTGGGACCATCTACGGACCGTGAATGGTATCCGTAGACCCCAGGTAAGTCCTCCAAAATTCTAAATGTCTGAGTGACCTACGGACTGGACCTATGGTCCGTAGGTCGACCCACGTCCCGTAAAGGGGTCTCGTGGGTCCAAACCTAGGGTTCTGCTGACCCGACCCAGACCCCCCTTTAATAAAAACTATTCATTTTAAATTCATCCCCCACTACCCAAATTCCCTCTTAACTGTTTCTAACCCCTCCAAGTCCCAAAACTCCCTTATTAATTCCCCATATCACCTTCATCTCCCATAATTATCCTCTCCTCTCCCAAAATCCTCTTCTTCTCTAAAAAAATCACCCCACTTGCCCTTCACAAACAATTTCTCAGTCCGAGTTCGGTGTCAAAGGTCTAGCAAAAGGTCTAAGGAGTTTATTGCATCACACACTCACCCACTTCGCTTTCTTGAAAGGTAAACGACTTCACCCTGACTTTGAATTCATTGTTCATTGTTGTATTATGAAGTCATGAAGTTTGAACTTGACCTTGGGTTGTTAAAATTGTTAATTGTAGAGTTAAATTTTGCATTGTATGCTAGAATAACCCTTGGTATGATGGTATGTGAGTGTGTAGTTTCTTAAAACTAACTGAATCAAAGTAAAAGGTCTAAATGGAAGTTTTGATTTAGGGTTCCTAGTTCGGTATGTTAAAAATTCAAAATTGTGAGCAATAGGAAATCTAAGAATGACAAACTACCATATATTGTATTGAAATGCATGATTAGACTTAGGTTGATTGTTTGATTTGTTGCAATAATGAGTACAAAAAAAGGCAGACACAAACCTGACCCACGAGACCCCGACCACGGACTATAGGTGGGTCCGTGGGTCTGTTACACATGAAATAATCATAAAGTATGGGACCACGAAGATGGACTACGGTCCGTCGTTCCATCGACGGACCGTTCTTCACATCCGTGGTTCACGTCAGATACCCAACTTCTGGGCACACTGACCTACGGAGGGGATCCACAGACCGTAGGTGGACACTTTTGCTACTGTCCAAAAAAATTTGAGTTTTTGTTTTGGTTCGGGTTTTGTTCTAAAAAAATTTCGAGTGTGTTTATGGCTTGTGCTGGTAATAACAAAGCTTCTACAGGTACAACGGCCCCCAATCAATCCCCCACTTACGCCGCAAAGGGAAAATCTAAATCTGTGGCACCTTCCTTCCGATTGATCGATGAGGACACTGGTGTGGAGGCTGATGGGGATTATGTACCACTTCCTACAAGGACATCCCCCACTGTACCACGTAGTACATGAAACCAAACTCGGCGGGTGATTTCCGATGTGGTCACTGCCCCTCATTCTGATGAGGGGGCTACACCGATCGGGTCACCCACTGGCTCTGAGTCCTTATCCGGCTCCGGCTTCGGCTTCGCATCCGACTCCAGCTGTAATGGCACCACCACCTCATCCTCTGAGGCTGCCAGTACGGGGGACATTCCAGTGCCACCAAACACCGATCCTAAACTAGTTGCTGAGTAACCCAATCGCTGGTGCGTGAGTGGCCAGTATCAGATATACAGGGATTCCAGGATGCTGAATAAGAAGGACAAGATGGCTCCACTTGTCACTGATGAGCACTGAGTTCTCACAGGCAGCCTTCATACCGCGCTCGCCATCCACGAGCTCTTTCAGAGGCATAGGTGTGAGTGGATGGCCCGTAGCCCAGGGTCCTTCAGTGAGGGGATAGTTAGGAAGTTCTGTGCTTCCTACGCCGACACCTTCAGAGGATCGATTGACAGACGGTCCAAGCCTGCCGCCCAGTCCTCACTCATGGCTACACTAGTGTGTGGGTATTCAGTCAACATATCATTTACTACTTTCCGCAGGTTCCTCTACGGTCAGTGCCACACTCAGCCTATCAACACAGCCGAGTTTCACTATTGCATGGACATTGTTCTGAGTGGGAAATTTTAGAGGAATACCTAGCAGCGGGAGTCCTTTTTACGTTGGTTAGCCTGTCATCTTGCTACAGACAGAGAGCGTGCTGAGTGGGTCAGCACCCCAAGCTTGGGTATCAAGAAGGCCACATTATTCTTATTTTTGGTGCGGAACCGTGTGTCTCCTACTCAGGCAGATAATGTGCTTACATGGGATCGAGCAGTTATGGTTGCAACCTTAGTTGCTAGGTTGGAGGTGGACTTTGCCAGCATGCTTATTGTAGAGATACATGAGAGGGCCTTCATGGCCATCACCACCCTACCTTTACCATGCCTCATCTTCCAGCTTTGCAGGGATGCTGGCGTGCAATAAAGGAGTCTGCGACTAGGATTGAGCAGCAGATGGATCAAATGATGGATCGTAAGGTTCAAGATGTTCACCAGCACCTTGATGTATTTGAGCTGCGCGTTTTAGAGCGACCAACCCCCACCACTGATGGTTCTACTTTCCAGATGGGTTTAGCTAGAGTTCGGGCTGTTCTTGATTCCCTCCTAGCTCCACCACAGACTGAGCCTAAGTTTGCCCCCACGATACCGGTTGATAATACGGTATTGAATGCATTATTCGGAGATGAGATGCCACCGCCTGATTCTTCCCGTCATACAGGGAAGCGCCCCCACTCCAGTCAGACTTCTGATGACATTAAGGCAGGGAGAGCTCTCAAAAGGGAGCACCAGGAGCTTGATACGGCCCGGAGGGCATCCATAGTTTATGAGGAGACGCGCTAGCAGCGTGAGCACTACTGATGGTGCGGTGAAAGTGGATGCTAGCACTACTGAGGGTGCTGAGAAGGTAGATACGGGCACTACTATAGGTGACCCAAGTGTTGATCCAACGAGCTCCAGGAAACCGGACTCACCCGCTTGTTGAGAGATCTTCGGCGCTATGCGCTGATGAGTCCTCAAATTAGACTCATTTAGGGCCTTTTTTTTAATAGAATTGGTGTCCTCAAATGCCTCTTAAGTTTCAGATATTTAAAGATTTAAGGAAAGCATGGGCACTATGTCATAAAAAGGAACAAAAAAGGTGAAAAGAGTGAAGAAATGGATGCCTGAGCATCGCCAAGTCCACTTGGCAAATCGCCAAAGAGCCTTACTCCGCTTTTTGTTCCAGTGCGTTGAGCCCTGAAGGAAAATGATCAAATCGGTGGTGAAAAAGAGCAGTCGGCGTGTCGCCGAACAGTTCCGTGAAGCAGTACTATACCGCCCAATGGTCCAGAACGCAGAGATGATGTAGGCAACCAAGGAAGGCGATGAACCAGGCGATGGGCGAATCACCGAGTTGATCGGTGATTCCCACTAACCTCACCAAATTGTCCTCTGTAGCATTAATTATGAACACTATAAATACTAGCCTTATGTTAGTTTTAATTATCAAGCTTCATTAGAATACTCACATTTAGATATTTTATTGGGTAACTCTTTTTTACTCTCAAGTTTGAGAGGGTTTTTGAAGACTTGAAGAAGAAAGGGTTTCATCTTCCCCATATTGGAAGTGGGTGTCTTTGATTCTTTTTTCTTTGACTAAATCAGGACTTATTTCTCTATACCCATTTGATTTCAACATCATTGCATGTATAATTTTCTATTTCTTGATGTGTGGCTAAACACCCCCATTCTTGGGGAGTGATTTAGCAAATATGAGTTAATAATGTTGTTGGGTCTTGCTTGCTAATATGTTAGATGTAGTTTAATGGTGATTTCGTCTAGTGGTTGTGGTTTAATCTAATAGATTTGTAGGTGCAAATACAAGTTCACCCATGTGTTTTCGGCTTGCTCGAGAGAGAAGTCGTGAAACTAAGACCGCTAGATTGATGGCCTAAGGAGTGGGTCGACATGAGGTTAAGCCCGAGAGGATGATCCCTAGTCCCATATCCTAACACTCAGCTCTAGAGAGTGAGTGGGGTAAGGCGTAGGCTGGTCTTCATGTGGCAAATGGGGGTCCGAGAGGAACCAATTTGAAATGGGGTAAGTTGCTCGAGAGAGAACTTATTCCCATTTAAAGCTTAGCTTAGTCACTATTCCTCTATAGATTTCCTATCTAAAGCATGTACCCAATAATTTAGATTAATTTGTATTGCGGTCACACCCCAAGAATTCCCATCTCATACTTGATTTTCTTTGATTTTTACTATTTTTACTATACTTGTGACAAACCCCCCATCGATATTTGATATTTTCGTGTCACCCTCTTTAATTTACAATGTTTTTATTCGTAAATATATTTAGCTATGACTAATTAGAATGAAATTCTAATTAGCTACACATTCTCAAAACTGCTCCCTTGGGACATGACCCCAACCCTTGGTTGGGTTACTATATTATCGACGATTGTAGACACTCGAACCGTAGTTAGTGTCATTGGTCACGATAAGCATCAAAATGGCACCGCTGCCGGGGAGTGGTGTTACTTGAGAATTTTTAGTTGAGTTGAATTTTTTTCTTGTTAGTTATAGTGATACTTACTTAATTTTTAGTTTTGTTTTGCTTGTTTGTGTGTTGAAACAGAAAGAATGAGTGTGAATAATGACGAAGGTCCCAAATAGACCAAGTGCTATCTTCTCTCTACCCAGAGCCTAAAGAGGGGTGGCCTCATGTAAATGAGGTAAACCTCACTAATGGAATTTGAGTGAGGAGTTGCGTCGTGCCACGACGTTAAATAAGGCTCTTCTTGGGAGGCAACCCAAGGTTTTACCGCTTTATTTTTGCTTGAAGAAATAATGGTCTGTTGTTTGTGTAGGTCGAAGTATGGAAAGTGAGCGAAAAGTGCAAATTGGCGAGCCAAAGGTCCAGTTGGCGAATCACCGAAGAAGTCGGTGACCCCGACTTAGACTGTCGTTGGACTAAAGAAAACTTCAAAGTGGAGTCTGTAAAACTCGGCATGCAAAATTATTGGCGAATCGCTGACCTGGTCGGCGATTGCGATCTAGTTTGCCGTTTGGACCCCAATTTAACTGGAGGTCCAGTAAAACTCGGTGAGGTAAGTATCCACTTGGCGAGTCACCGAATGGATCGGTGACCACGACTGTTGCCGAATGGGCTAGAACTGGACGATTTCTTATACGTCCAAAGGTTTAAACTTTCAAACTCTACACTTTCGCTCAGTTTAGACCTTCACAAACTCGCACCCATTTAGTATTTTTAATATTTTTTGCATTTTTAAAGTATTTTAGTGATTGATTTGTGTTTGGAGTGTATTACATTGCTGCCTAGCATTTCTAAAATATTTTTATCGGCATCTAAGGTTGGTTTTCCGAAACTCAAATTTATTTTTACCAATTTTGTACTCATTTGCAAGTGTTTTTATCTTAGTGATGTGACACCGAGCACTGATGCCTCGACAGATGGAGCGACTGCTTAGACAAGGTTTCTCTTTACCTCTCTCTTTGTCTTACTTTGCTTTTACTTTTGGATACTTTCATTTACATTTGAGGACAAATATTTTTTTTGTGGTGGGGTGAGACTCATCTTTGTGTTATTTTGAATGCTGTTTTGCGTATATAATTAGGTTGCTTCTATTTTAACTGTGTTCTTAAAAAAACTGCTTGTGCAATTGTTTGATCTTATGTCTCCCTTTTGGTTTAATTTCAAAATAATTTTGACCCTTCCGAAAAAATTTCAAGTTTCGAAATTTTTTGCCATCTCTTGTGTTGAAAGTCATTGTTCTCTTGCAAATTTAAGTCTCGGTTTTGATCAATACCGATGACTTAAATAGTGCTTTCAATCGAACAAACATGAATATGTGGCTACGACGAGACCAAATGAAGTTGCGTAGGCAATATGTGAACTTTTTACATCTCGTTGTGATTAGCCATGTATCGAATTGATTCTCTTGTAATGACCGTTGCACACTAGCGAAAGTGTGGATTCTTTTTTGACTTTAGTGTCGATGCCTTGTGTGATGAGCTTACTTTGAACCATGCATGAATACACCTAGAATTTGCCCCGTTAGTCCGATTAATTAAGTAAGGCTTGCTCTTGAGATGATCTTAGGCAACTTTTGATAGTGTGAGCCAATTTCACATATATCTCTATTGTGACCTACCCTATGAGTGTGTGAACATATCTTGAACACCCTTTGAGCCTTATCCTTCTTTGGAAGAAACTTGATAAATCCTAGACCTTGTCTTATCCATTACCCTATAATCCTCTTGATATGTGCTTAGTGAATAGCCAACTTACGTCAAAGCCTAAGTTGGGGGTGTGGTGAAAAGGAAAGGGAAAGTCAAGAAGTGCAAGAAAAGTCTCCTTACCCCATAATGTTGCAAAAGAAATGGAAACCCTCCATATAAAAAAAAGAAGAGAAAAAGAATGAAAAAGAAAGTTGTGAATAAAAGAGCAAAAGAAATTGGGTTTCCAAGCAATCCATGGAAATGAGTAAAAGGATAACTTATAAGCACTAGAAGAAAAATTGATGAAGGAAGAGAAAATGATGTATTAAGAGCATTAAATTTCAAGAGGATGATAGTCACTAAGCCTAAATGACCATACCTTTGCACTCAGTCCCATTACAAGCCTTGAAAAGACCTTTTTGATCTTGAGTGAGCCAAACCGAAGGTTGATTGGAAAATAAGGGCAAACCTATGGGTGGAAGCAAGCATTGTGTTCCTCCTTTTGAGTGTGAGCGTTGCATCTGATTCCGAATCTTAAATTGATTAACCTTTGTGTGTGAATATGGAATCATTCTTTGTGTGAGGGCATTTAGATACTATTGTTGAGCTTGAACTTGCATTTGAAGCAAGTATTGCGAGCATGAGAATCTTTGGTAATGGTGTGTCATAACTTGAATCTTTGAGTACACAATTGATCTTTGCATGAGTAGTTTGAGTCTTGTTGTGTATGTTCATGACTGAGTCTTGTGTAGCACTGTTTTTGACATCCTAATTGAACTGTTGAACTTGAGTTTTACTTGAGGACAAGCAAAAGTTTAAGTTGGGGGTGTTGATGAGTCCTCAAATTGGACTCATTTAGGGCCTTATTTTAATAGAATTAGTGTCCTCAAATGCCTCTTTTATCCTAATATCTGATAAAAAACTCTTAAGTTTCAGGTATTTGAAGATTTAAGGAGAGCATGGGCACTATGTCGCAAAAAGGAACAAAAAAAGTGAAAAGAGTGAAGAAATGGATTCCTGAGCATCGCCAAGTCCACTTGGCGAATCGCCAAAGAGCCTTACTCCGCCTTTTGTTACAGTGCGTTGAGCCCTAAAGGAAGAGGATCAAATCGGCGGTGAAAACGAGCAATCAGCGTGTCGCCGAACAGTTCTATGAAGCAGTACTATACCTCCCAATGGTCCAGAACGCAGAGATGTTATAGGCAAGCAAGGAAGGCGATGAACCAGACGATGGACGAATCTCCGAGTTGATCGGCGATTCCCACTAACCTCACCAAATGGTCCGCTGCAACATTAATTTTAAACACTATAAATACTAGCCTTATGTTAGTTTTAATTATCAAGCTTCATTAGAATACTCACATTTAGATATTTTATTGGGTAACTCTTATTTTCTCTCAAGTTTGAGAGGATTTTTGAAGACTTGAAGAAGAAAGGGTTTCATCTTCCCCATATTGGAAGTGGGTCTCTTTGATTCTTCTTTCTTTGACTAAATCAAGACTTATTTCTCTATACCCATTTGATTTCAACATCATTACAGGTATAATTTTATATTTCTTGATGTGTGGCTAAAAACCCCATTCTTGGGGTGTGATTTAGCAAATATGAGTTAATATTGTTGTTGGGTCTTGCTTGCTGATATGTTAGATGTAGTTTAATGGTGATTTCGTCTAGTGGTTGTGGTTTAATCTAATGGATATGTAGTTGCAAATACAAGTTCACTAATGTGTTTTTGACTTGCTCGAGAGAGAAGTTGTGAAACTAAGACCGCTAGATTGATGGCCTAAGGAGTGGGTCGACATGAGGTTCTGCCTGGGAGGGTGATCCCTAGTCCCATATCCTAACACTCTGCTCGAGAGAGTGAGTGGGGTAAGGCGTAGGCTGGTCTTCATGCGACAAATGGATGTCCAGAGGAACCCATTTGAAACGGGGTAAGTTGTTCGAGAGAGAACTTATTTCCATTTAAAGCTTAGCCTAGTCACTATTACTCTATAGATGTCCTATCGAAAACATGTACCCAATAATTTAGATTAATTTTTATTACGGTCACACCCCAAAAATTCCCCTCTCATACTTGATTTTCTTTGATTTTTATTGTTTTTACTATACTTGTGACAAACCCTCCATCGATATTTGACCTTTCCGTGTCACCCCCTTTAATTTACAATGTTTTTATTCGTAAATTTCTTTAGCTATGACTAATTAGAATGAAATTCTAATTAGCTACATATTTTCAAAACCACTCCCTTGGGACACGACCCCAACCCTTGGTTACTATATTATCGACAATCGTAGACACTCAAACCGTAGTTAGTGTAGTTGGTCATGATAAGCATCATGCGTCACATGTTTGCTTTACCTTATCCTTTATGTTTTTACTTGTTGTGCATTAGGGACAATTGCACTCTATTTTGTTGGGGGTGTGGTAAATGGATTGTGAGTGATAGGGTTAAGTCTAGGTAACCCAACTCATAATCCTCTCTTGGGGTTTTCTTGCCTGTGTTCTTATCTCCCAGGAGACTATTTTAATTTTTTGTTGAACCGACATGTTTAGGAATGTATGTGCCGGAGTAAGTAGAAAAATGAAAGCATGGTGGCATAAATAGCATAAAACAATGATCCCTGTCCAATAATATTGAATTGTGCTAGATCGATAGTCTTGATGAGTATAATGTGTTGGATTTCAGTGTTTTGACCTCTTGACTTATGCTAAAACTTAAATTGTGTAATCTGATAGTCTGATAATGAAACAATGTGCCAAGAGTGTGTGAGAAAATTTGATTGTTCAAACAATTGTGCCAATCTAGAACTTGCCCCGTTGGTCCTGCTAAGATGATCTAGGCAAGAAGTTGGGAAGCTATCATAGGCCCTTGTTCAAATTAGTCCACTTAAGCCTAAAATGATATGACCAAATGAAAGCATTGTTCCCTTTCGATCCAAATATTTGAACCTTAAATAGACCATTTCTTTTGATTCACCTAACTCATTTTCCCTTAAATTATTGTCTTGGCCCCGGTCCCTCCTAGGACATGAGCACCTTGACTTAGGCCAAATGCCTAAGTTGAGGGTGGGTAAGTCAAAAGTTACTTTAATCTTGGCCCTGGTCCGACATCAGATATTGTGCACCTCAACTAATATAAAATCCATAAGTTAAGGGTGGCTATGAAAGAGGAAACCGAAATAAAAAGGGTATGAAAAGATTTTTTGAGTTGAAAAGAGAAGAAGAAAAGATAGAAAAGGATGTGACTTTGTGCAAAAGAACCAAAAGATGATAAACAAAAGTGCTAAAAAAAATAAAGAAAAAGAAAGTGAAAAGAAAAATAAGTGAAAAATAAGAGTCGCAAAGTCGAAAGTCACATCCATGTTGGGAAGAGTCAAGGGAAAGAAAGTAAAAAGAAAGGATTTCAAAAATAGGTCGAGAAAAGAGGTAAAAAGCCAATGTAATGTCAAGGAGGGCAGAAAGTCACTAAAAAGCACACAAATGTACCACATCTGACCTTGAGCCTACGATACAAACTAAGAAAGTCCTATAGTGATCCTAGCAACTAGTTTGGAGAGTCTAAGCAGTGAAAATAAGGGCAAGCCTATGGTATTGAGAACTAACTATATTTGAAGTCAATTCTGAGAGTGAGGGTCGAATAAATCCTAGAACTCAAAATTCATATCTTCTGTGTGAAAAGGATTTCGTTTGAAGTGAGGGCACTACTTACATTGTCGGAAAATTGGTACCTTGGTGATTGTGAAAAAGTGTATGTTGTGGAGTCTATTAGTCGATCTTTGTCATATCTTGATACGCATGAATTAGCTTGTTGAGTCTAAGAGAAAGGATTTGCACTAAGAAAATAGAGTGGATTGAAATAGCCATGTGATTGCTTGAGTTTGTATGTCTGCTTCTACACAAGTGTCATTTAGAGTTTAGTGCGTCGCTTGAGGACAACCAACGAGTTTAAGTTGAGGGTGTTGATATACCGTGAATTTATGGTACCTCTAATACATTTCACTTAAGAGTTGTGTGTGTCTAGGGCCATTTAGTCTTAGAATTAATGTGTTGTGTATCATGTTTGCAGGAAATAAGCTTGGACGTGGAAGTAGGAGATGACAGTTGAAAATCTGCAGAAGGAGCATCCCATGAAGGTAACCTATGGACCGTAGGTCTAGTCATGGTTCGTCGATGGGTGGGGTAGATAGAGAATTAGGGAAGTCTTGACCAAGTGTTGAACTACGGATGCAAGTGACGGAGCGTAGGTCGACCCACGGGCCGTCCTGCACATCCGTCGAATGTTTCAGAGAAGTTGAAGTTCCAGTAACTGATGAAATTCCTAAGTGTGGAGCCAAGGAAGAGGACCTACGGTCCGTTCTGTAGGTCCCTCGTTTGTATCTGAGAGTTGAAGGTTCCAACCTCTGCAAGAAAAGTCTAAGTGTTGACCTACGGACCGTAGGTCGACCCACGGTCTGTAGGTCGAAGTCGTCGAATGAAGCCGTGTCCAGAAATTTTATTTCCTTATTTCATTTCCTTTTTATTTAGGACAAGTTTTTCTATAGATAGGGTATGTAAACCTCAATTTTGGGGGTTAGACATTATTGTTTACTTTTAGTTCTTGGTATTTTCTTGGGAATTAACTTGCAAACTTTAGAAATTTGATTTTCGGATTTCAGTTTATAAAGATTTTGGCTTTGAATTTCAATTAGAGATTACGAGTTTCTTCTACTCATTACGTAAGTTCATGAATTCTTTTTCTAAAAATATGAATTATGTTCTTTCAAGTATGACTAATTAAATCCACAACTAGGGTTGTGGGAACCATGAGTGATTAACAACGTATGAATAATAACTAAGTAATTCTTGAATAATGTTGATGCATGCATTGATAATTCTTTCACTTAGAAGTCTTTTTAACGAGTGCACGCGTTAGAACTCTCCTTGTTGGTACTTGCCGGACCAAGGAGGTACTTAATAAGAAAAGAATTATCAACAGAGATTTAGTGTGATACTATCTAGTATTTTAATGTCAATTGGTGCGAGGGTGAAAACTAAGCTATACATTGATGTAATCTGAGGTAAAGATAAGGGTTAGTAAATTATACACACATAGCCAGACCAAGGTGCAGAGTGAAATTACCTATTTGGAGGACCAATCACTAAGGGATACATATCTTACCACTTTGCATGTGATACACTAGGAAAGAACTACTATTATTAGGATTATCACATTAAGAGCTTATGGGGAACACACACACCCTAGTTTCTCTCTCTTATTGCTAACAACGAAGTTTGAATCCTGCTCACTTGTTACTTAACAACAATCAGTTATTTGTTTCCAACGGCCCTCCCCTCCTTTTACTTACTTGTCTCGGAAAGAAGTTGACTAAACGAATATAAGAGTGAGTTAAGTTTAAGTCTAAACCATATTTCTCATGGGATCGACCCCAACCTACAAGTTGGGTTCTTTATTTGACAACGATCGCTTATACTTCTTTAGGGAGGTGTAATTTGAGTGTATCAACCTCTATGTCCCTCTTCTCATCACGAGGAACTCCAGCACATCAGCAAAGCTCTGTAATCAGGACCAGGAAGGGAAGAGACGTCTGCCGCTTTTTTGCCCTTATGGCCATCTCCTGCTCAATAATAAGTCCCATGTCAATACTCCTCTAGGCTATGACTGACCCAAGACAGGTCGCCTTTGGTTGGCGGAGGATGGACTCATTCTGTGAAGGCATAATGGAGCTGCTAATGAATCCAAACTAGTACCGTACAGTTATATTCAAATCCTTCTTCTTAATCGGAGCTCCTGCCTTAATCCACCTCGGGGTGGTGTCAGAAACGAGGGGAGCAAGTCAACCCTTTAGATCATCCAAAGGTGTCGTAGTGGTAGCTAATTTTGGGTAGTCAAAAACTAACCCTCTATCAAATACAACGTTGATATAATCGTGGCTGCATCTCACTACTGTCCCCCGGACCATGATGGACTCTACCGGTATGAAGACACTGGCCTTCTTCTTCCCCTGGGGAATTAGCTCACCATATGCAGCATAGATTTCATGAACCCAAGTGGGGATACTCGGGCCTTGGTGAATATGTCAAAGTGATGGTACCGGAGTGTGTCCCTCATCCCAGAATGTCTGCCCTCTAGGTCTTATGTGGACAACAACTTCTCTTTGAGAATCATCCTCAATCCCTCTGCCTTTAGCCTATTGAATAGCCGAGGAGGAGGACCCTGAACTGGTGGCGCAGGAACCACCATTTGTGCCAGAGTTGGCACTGTAGCAGCAGCAGGAGTGGTGGCCTCTGGGGTCCTAGACGAACCTTGAGGAAATCTGGAACGGATCTCAACTCGCTGGGATTGCAGAGGTTGGTTATCCTCAGGCTCAGCGAATGCAGCCTGAGAATCAAAGGACTCAACCTCGCTGCCGGAGTTGTGCTCCGGTATCTTAGATGTGGGCGCTTTGTCCTTGCTTTTACCTCCCTTGGAAGGTGCTTGTTTTCTCTTTTTAGAGGGAGTAGTTGCTCCCTCATTTATAACAATGCCTCGTGCTGTTTTGCGGGGAGGCATACCACTGTTGACCAGGTTGGTTCTAGCCATATCTGCAAAATGAACCAAAAAGAGTTAGAAACTGTACAAAGACTCGCTAAACTGATCAGCGAGTCGCCGAATCACTTTGGTGAGCCAGATCGGGCTCAGTGAAAGGATAGGCTCAAAAGTTCCCAAAAAATGGTATGTCGGCGATAAAAAGGCCTTTCAGTGAATCAGCGACATCAGTCAACGAGCACAAATTATCCCACCGAAAGTTATAGTATGTTTTAGGGGTTGGGGGCACAGAAAGGGCGATCAAAAGAAACTTTAGGCGAGTCGCCAGTAAACTCGGTGAGCTCAGGCTTCTCGCTGAAAGTTACAGAATCAAAATCAAACAAAAAATGAAATTAATGGCGTTCTAGGGGGATTTCGGCGAACCACCGAGTGGTCCAGCGAGCTTGACCGAGCTCGGGAAACTGCCCAACGTGCCTATTTTCATCCCCAACTCCCAAAATCAATACCCCAGCCCTCGAAAACAAAAATCAAACCACATACAAACTCAATTAGGTTCAGACCCATATCACCTATGCCACCAGGGTACTTAGACTTTCCTCGATTTGGCCAAAATTGGCCATTTGGTGACTTTAGCACATAAGAATGACGTCAATCGCTCCATCATTGGGAAAAACACGTCATTTAGCACAATTTGGGGTTACTCAGACTTCACCCGACTAGACTCAACAAAGATTTCACACAACCCATAAGATTACAAACAATTTTAAAGCACAAAAATCAGGGAATCAACACTTTAGGCAATTAAGGCACAATATCAAAATTAAAATCGGCAAACTAGCACACATTTATGATTTCAGAGAGACCCAACACACATAAAAAACAATCAAACAATTGCAATTGAGTTCAAGCGCTAATTAAGAGTTCGGGGTTCGGAAAAACCAACCTTTAATGCCGAATTATGATTTGAAATGCTAGGCGATAAAGAATTCCAACTCCGAACAAAAGAATGATGAACAAAAGGTAATAAAATGCAAACATATAGGAAATTTAAAGTACGGGTGTGATTGTAAGAAGTTAAAAGTGAGGGAATGTGAAAGAGTTTGAAATTTTAAACCTTTGGCCTTTTAAAAACCGTCCAATTTGCGCCCTTCGACGATATTATTTTTCTTCGCAGACCCATTCGGTGACGTGCCGAGTGGTTACTTATCTCGCCGAGTTTTACAGGATCTCCAGTCAATATGGGGGTCCAAATGGTGGACAATGTCGGGCTCACCGACCTGAATTCGGTGAGTCACCGATTTATCCATGAGCCCACCGAGTTTTACAGACTCCACCCTTGTAATTCCTTGAGTCCAACGGCGGTCCAAGTCGGGCTCACTGACCTCTTTGGCGAGTCACAGACTAGACTTTTGGTTCACCAACCTGCAATTTTCAACACATTCCACACTTTAACCTGCACAATCAACACACATTATTCTAAATCAAAACAAAAAGTATTAAAAACTTGGATTACCTCCCAAGAAGTGCCTTAGTTAACGTCGTGACACGACGCAAGTACCCACTCAAGCATCATTTTTGGGATTTGCCATAGTATCACTAGGCAATCCCCCTTGTTGTCTAGGGTTAAGATGCGAAAAAATCTGACCCATTTGGGTCTCCAACTGTTTGATAGAGACGGAATGAGAAGTCACTGTCTGGTTGAGAATCGATACGTTTTCCTTCATTTCCTTCAAAACTTTACCAGATCCTTCAACCTTGTTGAGAATACGCAAGAGCATATCCTCAGTCTGGCCACCCTCGTGGGGAGGAACATACCTATCCTTCTCCCCATCTCTTTCCTTCCAAGTGCGGTTACGATCCCTCCACTCTCTATCACGGTCTCTCCAGCCTTCATCCTCGTTCCAACCTTGGTCACACTGCCTTGGGTAGTTTGCACGATAACCTCCTCTTTGATTGGATAGGAAGTTCACTTCCTTATTGTACATCGCTTTAAACTTGGCCTCATCGGGGTTTACACACCCAACACCCACAAAATTTACACTTCTAGCACTAGCACCCATGACATTTTTGGCTAAAATATCAAGTTGGTCATCATCTTTGCCATGTTTTGGTCCCTCTCTTGATCTTTGTCAAGCTGCTCCTTTGTCAATTTAAAAAGGAGAGGGAAGACCAGATCTTCACGGGTGTACCATGCCCGGTTAATTTTGGTCATATCATCCAAGAGCTGGGATGATATAATGTAAGGTTATTGCATTCAACCTCCCGGATAAAGTTGATCAGCCACTTTGTTCAGCGAATCAAGGGTTCGGTAAAAGTATTGCAGCAAAATGTTGTGGTCAATACATGAGTTGGGCATTGCGGCACCAACTTCTTAAATCTTAGCCAAGTCTCATGGATTGGCTCACCCTCCAAACGCTTGAAGCTTTGGATGTTGTCCCAAAGACTCATCATCTTCGAAGGGGGAAAGAATCGCACTTGAAATGCGGTAATGAGCTCTTCCCACGAAGTGATAGAATCTCTTGGCAACTCACCCAACCACTTGTACGCTTCTCTCATTAGAGAAAATAGGAACAACCCTAGCCAGAACGACTCTTGGGATATATTCTTAAAGGAGAACGGTTAGTAAACATCACCAAAATTCGTTATATGCTCATGGGGATCCTCATGAGCCAACCCACCAAACAAGTCTTTCAATTGCAAGAGCTGCAACATGGTTCTTGTAATGTGGAACATAACGTTCCCTTCAACCGGAGGCAAGCGAATGACACCAAATCCACCCACAAGATTCCGGTCATTGACATTCAGTTCATTGACATCATTGAGATTTCCGATGTCATCATGGTGGCACACTTGGCTACCATTGCTTCCGTTGACACTCATTTCCTCTGTTTTAACAATAACACACAAACCAAAACTAAAAATGAGTAGATCCAACTATGAATAACCAGAACAAAATTCAAATTCACCAAAAGAATTTCAAACAAAACTACTTCCTGGAAGCGGTGCCATTTTGATTAACGTTTGAAAAACACTTCATCCAATTCTAAGTGTCAACGATCTTAAATCACTATAAAGCCAACTAAATGAGTTGGGGTTGAATCTCAGGTCAACCCAATACCCATAAACCATCAATCAAAAACCTTACTTCTAAAACCTCTCTCTCGAGCAAGCCAATAACACAAAGCTAGAAATGCATTTGCAACTAACATTCTTAAGTTGAACCACGATTAATAATTGAAATCACTCCTAAATAGCATTTAAACTAACAATTAGCAATACCCATAAGCAAAATCAGCCCATAATTACATAATCACACCCCAACAATTAGGGTTTTAGCTAGATATCATAAAAAGGTAAAAACCATTAACAAATTTACTATCCATCAACTGGGTAAGAGTGATTTCATTTTTACAATGCTCCAATTCAAAGATTCTCAAAGACCCACTTCCAATTTCTCAAACATGAATTTCTTCAGTCCTTCAAAGCTTAGGAAAAACTAGAGAAAATTGTCTCCAGATTGTTCTAAAGAGTAATTGATTGCAAAATTGATAAATTTTATACTAAACTAAATGTTCAAAAATGTATTTATAGTCATAAAAAATGTGCTGCGAAGAGTCACTTGGTGAAGTAAGTTGGGCACGCCGAACCACTCAGTCAGCCGCCCTCTGGTCATTTCCATCGCCCTTCTATATTGGCATTCAGCATCATCAAGGTTTATAACTTTGGGTGATCTAGCACTGCATCGTGGAGCTACTCGGCGATCCATCGACTACTCCTTTCTCTCGCCTACTTGAATTCTTCCCTCAAGGCTTGGCACACTGAAACACTAAAAACTATTTAAAACCCCTACAAAACCCTAAGCTCTAAACCCTAAATCGTATAAATTCGTAAACCCTAAACCTAAAAAATAGAAGAAAAAACCCCCTAAGCCCTAAACCCTAAAAAACCTAAGAAACACTTAACCTTTAAAAACCCTAAAAAACCCAAAAACCCCTAAACCTTAAAGTCTCTAAGGTCTAAACCATATAAAGCCCAAAATTGTATATGCTCAACCCTAAAAAACAAAAAAACAATCCTAAGTCCAAAACATATAAAACTCAAAGAAACCATAACCTAAAAAACCCAAAGCCCTAAACCATAAAAACCTAGATAAAACTTTAACTTAAAATGCTAAATCTAAAATAACCCTTAACCCTAAATCCTAACCTAAAACCTTAAATCCTAAAACCCTAAGAAACCCTAAACCTTAAGAAACCCTAAATCTTATAAACTCTAAAATAAACCATAAAACGCATTTAAAACCCTACAAACCCCTAAGCTCTAAACCCTAAATCCCAAAAAAATTTTGTATACCCTGAACCTAAAAAATACAAAAAACAACATAAGCACTAAACCCTAAACCCTAAAAAAAATCTTAAGAAACACTTTACCCTTCAAAACCCTAAAAAAACCCAAAATATTCTAAGCTCTAAACCCTATAAAGCCCTAAATCGTATATGCGAAACCCTAAAAAATACAAAAAAAAAAAAAACCAAGACTTAATCCCTAAACCTATGAAATCCTAAAAAAACTTAACCCCAAAAAACCCAAAGCCCTAAACCCTAAAAATCCTGATAAATCCCTTAACCTAAAATCCTAAACCTTACCTAACACACTAAATCCTAAACCTAAATTCCTAGGAGACCTTAAACCCTAAACCTTAAGAAACCCTCAATCCTAAAATAAACCCTAAAAACTATTTAAAACCCCTATAAAACCGTACGCTCTAAACTCTAAATTCTAAAAATATGTAAACCCTAAACCTTAAAAAAACAAAAAAAACCATAAAACCTAAAAATCCCTAAGAAACACTAAACCCTTAAAAACCAAAAAAAACCCTAAACCTAAAAAATCTAAGCTCTAAACCTTATAAAACCCTAAATAGTATATGTTAAATGATGAGTCCACGGTTTGGACTCATTTAGGGCTCTATTTTAATAGATTTAGTGTCCTCAAATGCATATTTTGTCTCAATAACCGATGTAAATCCTTGAATTTTAAGTATTTGGACTTAGGGACAAAGCATGGACAATATTGAGAAAAAAGGAACTAGGCAGCTGAAAGAACGAAGAAAAGAAGGCCTCAGGATCGCCTAAACCATTGGGCGAGTCGCCAAATGACCTTGGTCTCGCCTAATGTTCCAGTGTGCCAAGCTGTGAAGGAGAAAATCAAGTCGGCGATAGAAAAGAGCAGTCGGCGAGTCGCCGAACAGTTCCGCAATGCAGTACTTTATCGCCCAAAGTTACAGGACCTCAAGGATGCTGAAGGCAAAAGCAGAAGGGCGATAGAAATGACCAAAGGGCGGATCACCGAGTGGATTGGCAATCCCGACTTACTGCGTCGAGTGATCCTTTGCAGCACATGTTTTGACAACTATAAATATTTGTTTGAATTTTTAGTTTAGTATCAGTTTTACAATTCAGAAACCATTTTTTTTTTAGAGTTATTCATGTTTAGAACTTGCTTTTTGGGAGACAATTTTCCTTAGCTTTGGAGATTTTGAAGGTTCCCATTTAGGAGAAATTGGAAGTGGGTATTGAAGATTCTTCATCTTAGACTTTTGTAAAGACCATATTAATCGTGCCCAATTGATGGAAACACATATTGGTATCGATTTCTATATTTTTACTATGTCTAGCTAAAACCCCAATTCTTGGGGTGTAATTATGGGTTGAATTAACTGCTGGGTATTGCTAATTAATTGTTTATTTGCTGTTTAAAAGTGATTCCATTCAGTAATTATGGTTGAATTTAATGGGTTATAGTTGCAAATACAATCTTAACTTCGTGTTTTTGGCTTGCTCGAGAGAGAGGTCGTAAAACCAAAATTATTGAATCGAGGTTTGTGGGTATCGGGTTGGCCTGGGTTCAGCTCGAGAGAGTGAATCCTAAACCCTTTCCCACACATTCAGCTCGAGAGAGTGAATTGACTAAGCGGAGGTTGTGTTTCATTGCAGCTTATTGGTGTTCAAGAGAAACCAATTCGATTCGGGGTAAATTGTTCGAGAGAAAGTTTACCCCCACTAAATTCTAGCTTATTCACTGATTTGCAGCGGTTTACTATTAATTGCAATTACCCGGTTGTTTACCTTAGCCCATAATTCTATCACATCCCAAGAATCCCGTCTCCATATTCTTATTTTTGTGTTAATTGTTGTTTTTAGTTGCTAATTGACTACAAACCCCCTTTTGATACTTGACACTTGTGTCACCCTTTAATTTATCATGTTTTTCTTCGTAATTATTTATAACTATGATTGACTTGAGTATATTTATGCTTTTCTATTGATTCTTGAGTACAAACCACTCCCTTGGGACTTGACCCCAACTCACTAGTTGGGTTATATTACTACACATGGTTGTTGGCACTTGAACTGGAAATAGTCTCTTGAAACGTGAAATCACTAAACTCTAAAAAACACAAAAAAAAACCTAAGCCCTTAACTCGAAACCTATAAAACCCTTAGAAATATTAACCTAAAAAACTCAAAGCCCTAAACCCTAAAACCTTAGATAAAACCATTAACCTAAAATCCTAAAACTAAAAAACCCATACCCTAACCTAAAACCCTAAATCCTAAACCTAAAACCCTAAGAAACCCTAAACACTAAACCTTAAGAAACCCTAAATCCAATAAAACCTAAAATAAATCCTAAAACCCCTACAAAACCCTAAGCTATAAACCCTTATTCCTAAAAATCCATAAACCCTAAACCTAAAAAATATAAAAAAAACCTAAGCCCTAAACCATAAACACTAAGAAACACATAACCCTTACAAACCCTAAAAACCCAAAAACTCCTAGACCCAAAAAACTTTAAGCTCTAAACCGTATAAAGCCCTAAGTCATAAATGCTAAACCCTAAAAAACACAAAAAAAAAAAAACCTAACCCCTAAACCCTAAAAACCTCAACTTAAAAAACCCAAAGCCCTATACCCTAAAAACCTAGATAAAACTCGTAATCAAAAACCCTAAACCTAAAAAAATATAAGCCCGAAACCCTAAACCCTAACCTAAAACCCTAAATTCTAAACCTAAAACCCTAAGAAACCCAAAACACTAAACCATAAGAAACCCTAAATCCTATAAACCCTAAAATAAACCCTAAAAATCATTTAAATCCCCTACTAAACCCTAAAAAACCATAAGAAACACTTAACCCAAAAGTCTCTAAACCTAAAAAATTCTAAGCTCTAAACCATATAAAACCCTAAATCGTATAGGCTAAACCTTAAAAAAAAACAAAAAAAAACCTTAAGCCCTAAACCCTAAACCAATAAAACCTTAAAAACCTGAACCTAAAAAACCCAAAGACTTAATTCCTAAAAACCTAGATAAAACTCTTAACCTAAAACCCTGAATATAAGAAACCCTAAGCCCTAAACCCTACACCCTAACCTAAAACCCTAAATCCTAAACCTAAAACCATAAGAAACCCTAAATCCTAAACCTAAAACCATAAGAAACCCTAAATCCTAAACCTTAAGAAACCCTAAATCCTATAAACTCTAAAATAAACCCTAAAAATCAATCAAAACCGATACAAATCCCTAAGCTCTAAAACCTATATACTAAAGTTCCATAAACCCTTAACGTAAAAAACACAAAAAAAAAACTAAGCCCTAAACACTAAACCATAAGAAACACTTAACCCTTAAAAACCATATAAACCCAATACCCCTAAATTTTAAAAACTCTAAGTTGTAAACCCTATAATGCCCTAAATTGTATATGCTAAACCCTAAAAAACAAAAAAAATAACCCCTAAGCCCTAAACCCTAAATTTATGAAACCCTAAAAAACCTAAACCTAAAAATTTTCAAAGACCTAAACCCTAAAAACATAGATAAAACCCTTAACCTAAAACCCTAAACCTATAAAAACCCTAAACCCTAACCTAAAACCCTAGATCCTAAACCTAAAACCCTAAGCCTTGAAACTTTAAAAACTCTAAATCCTATAAACCAAAAAATAAACCCTAAAATCATTTAAAACTCCTATATAACATAAACTCTACACCCTTAATCCTAAAAATCCATAAACCCTAAACAAAAACAACACAAAAAACCCTAAGCCCTAAACCCTAAACCCTAAAAAACCCTAAGAAAAAACTTAACCCTTAAAACCCCTAAAAAATCCATAAACCCAAAAAACTCTAAGCTCTAAGCCCTATAAAGCCTAAATCATAAATGCTAAACCCTAAACCTATAAAACTCTAAAAAATTTAAACTAAAAAATCCAAAGTCGTTAGACCTAAAAACTTAGATAAAACCCTTAACCTAAAACCCTAAAACTAAAAAACTCTAAGCCCTAAACCTAAACCCTAAATCCTAAACCTAAAACCCTAAGAAAGCATAAACCCTAAATCCTATAAAGCCTAAAATAAACCCAAAAAACCATTTCAAACCCCTACAAGACCCTAAGCTCTAAACGCTAAATCCTAAAATTTCGTCACCCATAAACCTAAAAAAAAAAACTTAGAGCCCTAAATCCTAAACCTTAAAAAACCCTAAGAAGCACTTAACCCTTAAATACCCAAAAATCCCTAAACCTAAAAAAACTCTGACCTCTAAACCCTATAAATCCCTAAATCATATATACTAAACCCTAAAAAACACAAAAAAAAAATCTAAGCCCTAAACCCAAAACCTATAAAACCCTATAAACCTAGATAAAACCCTTAATCTAAAAAACCTTAATTCCTAAACCCTAAACCCTAACCTTAAACCCTAAATCCTAAACCATAAACCCTAAGAAACACTAAACCCTAAACCTTAAGAAATCATAAATCCTATAAACCCTAAAATAAACCCTAAAAATCATTTAAAACCCCTACAAAACCCTAAGCTCTAAACCCTAAATCCTAAAAATTCATAAATCCGAAACCTAAGAAACACAAAAAGACCTAAGCCTTATACCCTAAACCCTAAAAAACATGAGAAACACTTGACCCTTAAAAACACTAAAAAACCCAAAAATCCGTAAACCTAAAAATCTCTAAGCTCTAAACCTTATAAAGCCCTAAATCGTATATGTTAAACCCTAAAAACACAAAAACAAACCCTAAACCCTAAACCCAAAACCAATAAAACCCTAATAACCTTAACCTAAAAAACCCAAAAACCTAAACCCTAAAAAGTTAGATAAAACCCTTAACCTAAAACCCAAAACCGAAAAAAATCCTAAGCCATAAACCCGAAACCCTAAATCCTAAACTTAAAATCCTAAGAAACCCTAAACCCTATAAACCCTAAAATAAACCTCAAAAACCATTTGAAAACCCCTACAAAACCCTAAGCTCTAAACCCTAAATCCTAAAAATCTGTAAACCCTAAACCTAAAACCCTAAGAAACTCTAAACCTTAAAAAACCCTAAATCCTATAAACCCTAAAATAAGCCATAAAAAACATTTAAAACCCCTACAAGACCCTAAGATATAAACCCTAAATCCTAAAAATAAGTAAACCCTAACCCAAAAAACACAAAAAAAAAAACCTAATCCCTAAACCCTAAACCCTAAGAAACACTTAACAGTTAAAAACCCTAAAAAAAACCTTAACCTAAAACACTTTAAGATCTAAACCTTATAAATCCCTAAATCGTATATGCTAAACCCTAAAAAACACAAAAAAAAAACCATAAGCCCTAAGCCCTAAATGTGTAAAATCCTAAAAAACCTTAACCTAAAAAATCCAAGCCCTAAATCCTAAAAACCTAGATAAAACCCTTAACATAAAACCCTAAACGTAAAAACACTCTAAGCCCTACACCCTAAACCCTAACCTAAAACCTTAAATCATGTCACGATCTAAGGGTACCCTCTACAGATAACAAGACATATAGAACCCCGAAAGGCCCCATGTAAGCCACTTAGCATATCATAACATAAGAATAGAACAATAAAGAGTAAAACACATTTCAAGTCGTAAAAAGTTTTTCATAAAAGAAAAGTGGAAGTCTAGACTTGTCTCAATAGAGCCATCTATTACAATACTTGAATCAAATTGGGCCTAGCCCATACAACATATCCGAAAATGGAAGTACGATAAAAGAAACTACAAAGATAGCATCCATCCTCGAATCACGAGGACTCACCAACAAGCTAGGAGAAATGATCAAATCCAAGCTCTAGCCATAATGGGGACCACCTTGAGAACCGGACATAACACTTGGGGAAAATGTAGAAAAATATGGGTTAGTACAAAAATGCACTAAGTATAATAGCCATGCATAAAATCATGAAAACATGCTAAAAGGGATATTTTAGTTGGATGCACGCCATTTACTAAGTTAAAGCATCATTTAGAAGATAATGGAAAGGCATAAGTCATAAGCATAACCAACTCATAGATCATCATACCATAAGAGGAACATACCATAAATACCCTCAAAGCATACTTGTGCAATGCATGAATAAGATCCCGTAGTCCCATCCATACTAAGTAAAGCTTCTTTAGTAACTATAGTTCATAATTCATATTCTTGTTCATACTATCACAGTGGGTTAAACCTTAACCGACATAGACCATGTGAGTTAAACATGGAATCCGGTGTTTACCCCACACCGAAAAGGGGTTGTTCTGCTTGCCTAAGGTAGAACCATACTCTGATTGCTACTAGAAACCCGACCTCTACTAACATGAAAGCTTCCATCCCAAGAGATTTCTCCTAGAAACCCAGCCTCTACTAACGTGAGGGCTTCCATCTCATATCTCTATCCACTCGGTGCTAAGCATTAATTCCCACGGAGTTCATGTTAAGTCTTGACTTAAGTTCATACTCATGAAAGAATGTCTTGACACTCAATCCAACATAACTCCTATTATAGCTCATAGATTCAATAGGTGAGAATAGCCTTTCAACCTTAGAATCATCATATGGTGAGAAAACCTTTCACATCATATCATACTCATACATAGGTGTGCATATGAGGATAACCTTTCAACAACACAACAACTAGATCATAGTCATAATCACTTTACTCTCAAAGTGTTTTTAAAGCACATACATAAATCTCATAATCATGCATAATTCACATGCTTTACCCTTCAAGGACCATAGATCATATTCCATCAACACACATTCAATTACTACATTAGGGATAATAACATGATTCAAATAACTCAACTACTAGAAACATAATCTCTTAATATCCATCTTTCATCAATTCACCCACATCACAAGGTCATAATTTGGGAATATGGGGATTTCATGGATTCTTGGGGGATTTCAACCTAAAACCATAATAAATCTTCATTTCAATCATAATATAAAGTAATTAAACCAATAGAATCATTTTTGAAAAGGAATCCATGACTTGGAGTCAAACCTTAGCTTTTGGGTAATTTCTACCTTTGAAATTGAGTTTTGAAGGGACTCCATGGATGAATTATATCAATGGATGAAGATATATCATACCTTAGCAAAGAATTCCAATGAAATTGAGTAGAAAACCTTGCTCCTTCAACCCTATATTCACCTTCCTTCTTCTTCTTCCTTGGAGTTCTAGAGAGAATTTTTTGGAGAGGGTTTGGGTCTTTCTTTTGGGATTTGGAATTATGAGGAAGATGACTATTTGTAGGGGTCATAAAACGATATATAGTTAATCTAAATTAGTGTAAAACAACGACACTTAATATCAATGAAAATCGAAAAACGCCATAATGCCCTTAAGTGTAACTGCCAAATAGCAGTTCCAGGCCTCACCCATGACCCATCACAGATGGACCGTTGTTGGACCCATGGCCCGTGCTGGTGAACGGTGGTCTAAGGTTTAGAGGCATGGTTTTGAGGGCTTTGACCTACACTCCCTTATCCACGAGGCGTGGGCTGACCCACGAGGAATGGGCTGACCCACGAGGCATGGACTGACCCATGAGGCGTGGGTTCCTTCCGTGGGTCATTGCCAGGCAGCCTCTAAGGGTCCTCCTCAAGGACCTTTGTTTGGTCCTTGGGTGGTCGGACCTTGACGCTTTAATATGAATCCCTATATTTTTAGGTACGGGGAGGTACGTTTACGACTATAACCCTCATGTTAATCTCTAGTTTAGCCTACTAGTTTGTGGAGTGTTACAAATCCTAAACCTAAACCCCTAAGAAACCCTAAACACTAAACCTTAAAAAACACTAAATTCTATACACCCTAAAATAAACCCTAAACCCATTTAAAACCCCTGCAAAACCATAAGCTCTAAACCCTAAATCCTAAAAATTTGTAAACCCTAAACCTAAATATCACAAAAAAAACTAAGCCCTAAACCCTAAAAGACCCTAAGAAAAACTTAACCCTTAAAAACCCTAAAAATCCCAAAAAACTCTAAGCTCTAAACCCTATAATGCCTTAAATTGTATATGCTAAACCCTTAAAAAATACAAATAAAACCCAAAGAACTAAACCCTAAAAACTTTAACTTGGAAAACCCAAAGCCCTATGCCCTAAAAACCTAGATAAAACCCTTAACCTAAAACCCTAAACTTAAAAAACCCTAAGCCCAAAACCCTAAACTCTAACCTAAAACCCTAAATCCTAAACCTAAAACCCTAAGAAACACTAAACCTTAAGAAACTCTACATCCGACAAAGCCTAAAATAAACCATAAAAACCATTTAAAACCCCTACAAAACCTTAAGCTCTAAACCCTAAATTCTAAAAATCCATAAACCCTAAACCTAAAAAACACAAAAAAAAAAAAAAGTCATAAACCCTAATAAATGCTAAGAAACACTTAACCCTTAAAAACCCTAAAAATAACAAAAACCCCTAATCCTAAAAGACTCTTAGATCTAAACCCAATAAAGCCCTAAATCGTATATCCTAAACCCTAAAAAAGACAAAAAAAAAAAAAAAAAACTAAGCCCTAAACCCTAAAAAAGTTTAACCTAAAAGACCCAAAGCCCTAAACCCTAAAAACCTAGATAATACCCTAAATCTAGATAATACCCTAAACCTAAAATAACCCTAAGCCCTAAACCCTTAACCCTAACCTAAAACCCTAAATCCTAAACCTGAAACCCTAAGAAACCCTAAACCCTAAACCTTAAGAAACCCTAAACCCTAAACCTTAAGAAACCCTAAATCCAATAAACCCTAAAATAAACCATAAAACCCATTTAAAACCCATACAAATACCAACACTGAATCCTAAAAATTCGTAAACCCTAAACCTAATAAACACAAAAACAACCTTAAGCCCAAACCTTAAACCCTAAAAACCCTAAGAAACACTTAACCTTTGAAACTCCTAAAAAACCCGTAAACCTAAAAAAATTATAAGCTCTAAACCCTATAAAGACCTAAATCATATATGCTCAACACTAAAAAACACAAAAAAAAAACCTAAGCCCTAAACCCTAAACCTAAAAAAACCACAGAAAAACCTTACACTAAAAGCCGAAAGTCCTAAACCCTAAAACCCTAGATAAAACCCTTAACCTAAAAAACCCTAAACCCTAACCTAAATCTTTAAATCCTAAATCTATAACCCTAAGAAACCCTAAACCTTAAGAAATCCTAAATCCTATAAACCCTAAAATAAACCCTAAAAATCATTTAAAAGCCCTACAAAACCCACAGCTCTAAACCCTAAATCCTAAAAATCCATAAACCAAAACCCTAAAAAACACAAATAAACACTAAGCCCTAAACACAAAACCCTAAAACACCCTAAGAAATACTTAATCCTTAAAAACTCCTAACCTAAAAAAACTCTAAGCTCTAAACCCTATAAAGCCCAAAATCATATATGCTAAACCCTAAAAACACACAAAAAACCCAAAGCCCTAAAACCTAAACCTATAAAACTTTAAAAAAACCTTAACCTAAAAACCCCAAAGCCCTATACCCAAAAAAACTAGATAAAACCCTTATCCTAAAACCCTAAACCTAAAAAATTCTTAGTTTATCTTCTAAAATCAATGTCATGTGTAGTAATTGTTCAATATTAGAAACCTATTGGCATGAATTGAACTAGACTATATTATATAGGATGAATCTTGACTTGTAAGCTTGAAGTTGAACCTTTATGATGAATTATCAGCAGAATCACCTAGTAATGAAGAATGTGGTTAGAATACCTTGAAATATAGGTATGAATGATGATAGAAGTAAAGCTTTAAGAGTAGGGTTTTTAGTCATGAATGTTGATAACTAGGGTCTTGAGAGTAAAGCCAATGTGATGAACTTTGAAGGCTAAGGCTTTGAGAGTGAAGTCTAAATGAGAATAGAAGCTGAATGGATAGAGTTACGGTAGAAGATATTTACCTACCTAATCTAACTCATGAATTGCTTGAATGCACAAAGTGATAGAATCACATGGGTTAGGGGGAAATACATGTCTAGTGCTTGAACCCTAGGTGGGATGATGAAAAGTAAGAATTGAACCTCAAGGAGGTGAAGTATGAGATTTGTCTTGTAGTAATTGAACACTTGAATTATGAATATATCCATGTGTAATGTAGTCATTCTAGATGTGTTGATTTAATATGAGTTTTGACCTTGAAAAGGGGCAAGATATGATAGTGTGCATTTTGTATGAAGTTTAGTACATGCATTAGAGACATTTTGAGAGTAAAGTGAATATGCTCATGACCTAGTTGTAGTGTTGTTGAAAGGTTAATTTCATAGAAACACTTAGGAATGAATATTATGTTTAAAATGTGAAAGGTTTGTCACATATAGTGATTTGAAGGTTTGAAGACTAGTCTCACCTAATGAATCTAGGAGCTTTAGTATGAGTTATGTATTGAGTGTCAAGACATGCTTCCACAAATATGAACTTAAGTCAAGACTTAATGGGAACTCAATGGGACTTAATGCCTAGCACCGAGTGGATATGAATATGAGATGGAAGCTTTTACACTAGTTGAGTCCGGCTTCCCCTTGAAAGCTTTTACACTAGTTGAGTTCGGCTTTCCAAATGGGTTCCTTTTACACTAGTTGAGTTCGGGTTCTGAAAGTAGGTATCTCATGAGATGGAAACCTTATACATTAGTTGAGTCCGTGTTTCTAGAAGCAATATCATTATCCCATAACTATGTTCCCACATAGGTTAGTTAGTTATTGGTTTCACCCAAGCTAAGAGTATAGTTCTACTCTCGGCAAGTAGAGCAACCCTTTTTTGGTGTGGGGTATACACCGGATTCCATGTTAGCTCACATGGTGTCGGTTAAGTCTTATGTCCCAAATATTATACTAGTATAAATAAGAATATGAGTTGTGAACTATGGGTACTTAAGAAGCTTTACTTAGTATGGGTAACAATATGGGATCTTACTTATGCAATACACAAGTATGCTTTGAAGGTATCTATGGTATGTTCCTTTTATTTCTTTATGGTTTATGCTTATGATGTATGTTTAGTTTGGGTTGTTGCTAAAGTTGTCTTCCATGATATGATTATGTAGAGGTGATAATTCCCTTATCTATATGAAGTAAGCTAATAATCAAACGAAAGGAGGGTAAGTGTGACTATGATGACTTTAAGGTTATGCTTAGAGTGAATGGTATTATGGGATGTCTTTCATGCATTGAAAAAGTATGCTTTTAGGTTACTTGAGAGTAGTTCTATTATAGTATAGATGACTAAGAGTTGAATAATTCTTATATGATGCTTATGTTGGGGACTTTGCTTATTATTATGATATTGTCTCTTATGCTTATAGTTGATGTTTTATGAAGTATTCCATGTGATTATGGATTATGTCTTATATTGACTAACCCTTGTCTTATGCTCTTATGATTATGCTAGCTAACATATTTAGTATATTTTGTATTAACGCATACTTTCCCTACATTCTCAGCAAATGTATGGTTTGGAGACTTGAGTTCTATTCTTGGAGATAGGCTTCTAAGGAGCAAGGAGTTGAATATTTTTGTGAGTCCTCATAGCTTCGAGGACAAACCCACCATTTCCTTTATATATTTTATTTCATGTTTTTAGACTATTGTATGGGCTATGTCCCAAGAGTTTTATTCAAAGTTGTATTAAATGGTTTGAGAAAAAAATGTAGTAAAGACTTCGCTTGCACTTTGATTGTATGGATACAAAATTCTAAAATTTCCGTACTTTTCTATTATCTTATGTTATGATATGCTAAGGGTTTTTATGAGACTCCTTCGGGGTCAAGTACACCATGTTACATTTAGGGTGTACCATTGGGTCGTGACAAACTTAGTAATCAGAGCACAAGGTTTAGAATGGTTCTAGGATTGTCTCAAACCACGTCTAGTAGAGTCTTGTTCATAAATGTGAAGCGCGCCACATTTATGAATAGGAGCCTATTGGATGTTTAGGAAATCTCACTTCTTCAATGTCTAAGTCGTGTTATAGAGTTTAACTCTATAAGGTATCTATCCTACTCCTTATCCAATGGTATTTAGGATATGACTACTCGAAGGACTCATGCTACAAGGGGTTCGGGAGAAAAGGTTGGTTGTGATGCCAATTATGGCTATGTGACTAGATAGAGTTTGAAGTTGTCTTTAGTATGAATGGGTTGTATTATGGTTATGTGTACTTGATAGTAGAACCTGACATAGTCATGATGAGTTTTGGAGGTATGTTGATAGATTTGATGAATACGGTGTTAAGTAATGCCTAGAAGGGTTGAGTTAAGAGACTCCTCTAAGAAGGGTAGAAGTGTAATTCACCTTGGTTTAGAATCATTTTGGGTGATAGATGAAAAATCTTAGTGATGACTGTTCCGACCTTGGAGTTGAAAGAAATAAGGCTTAGAAGAGTCTGCATAGGCTTACTCCCATGGGGTAGATGATGTGCTTAGATAGCAAGGTCGTTGAGTGTTCTTGATGTCCATGATTTAGGTTAACTTGAAATTCTCACTTTGAGAGGTGTAGTGAGTTTGGGAAGTTTAGTCCCGGTTTGTAGGCTTATGTTAGATCTTACGTGGAGTTGATAAGGTTGCTTGTGAGCTAGAGTTGCTTAATGAGAACCTCTCTAATTTAGAAATTCCGGTAGAGATCTTAGACCAGCAAGTCAACAATTAGAAAGAAGAGGAAGTTGTTCCTGTGAAAATGTTAAGGAGTGATCTTTTAGTAAGGGTTTAGTTGAGGGTGCTACTTGGGAGGACTAGGGCTAATGAGAAGTCCCGATATCCTCATCCTTTAGCATTTAAGATCTTGAGATAATAAGTTCCTCTTGATTTGCTTTATATGAAGCTATGTGTGATTAATATGTTGCCATGATTTCCTTATATGCATGTTCATGAAAAAGATTATGTCTTGATAAAAATGACTTATGTGCATTTTTTCCTCATGTTGTAGTGCATTTAAGTAGAGTTGCATATAGACTTCTTGAGATGAATTAATGAGCATGCCTTAGTTTGGAGTTGAAAGCCTCCTCCTTGAATAAATGATTTTTGAGAGTAAATTGCATTTAGGCTCCATGAGTGTATGCTGAGCATGTTTTAGTTAGGAGATGCTAGTTTCTCCATGAAAATTATTAAATATAGAATTTCATGCATTTTGGGTTGGTAGATATAGTTCCTACTCCCTTGTGTTGCATTGAATGTGTTTAGCTTGAAATTGAAGTTTTGTTCCTTGATTGTGTGCATTTAGATGTGTTGCATGCATGATGGGTTGCTAGTCTAGAGTTTTGACCTTAGGAAGTGTTTAGAATCATCATTCGAGGACGAATGATCCCAAGGGGGAGATACTATAATACCCCAGAAAGTAGTAAGTTAAACTAGAGAGTTCTAGAGCCTTGTGTTAGAATTTTAGAGTTTGGTATGAGGGTTAAAATCATAAAAATGATTCTCTTACTTAGAATGAAGGCTTTAGGGGCAGAAAGCCAAGGTACAACCCCCCCCCCAAGGACCACACAACGTGTAACAATCCTAAAAATGAACTAGGTAAGCTAGAGCCTCTCATGCGTGTTGTTGATTGGTTATGTGGATTTTAGTGGTTAAAGTCAGTGTGTAATGTTAGTTAAGTGTATTTGGAAGTCAAACGTCAAGAGATGTCCATGACGTTCGGAGACTAGCCTAGTGCTGGTGCTTATGTGTGCTTGATGTGTTGTCATAGTTTTGGAATGTTCTTTGTTGTGTTGTTTGAAGTTTAGGTTAGTGGGAGTGACCCTACTACCTAGGTGGGTTGGTATAGGGTCATGACGTCCGGGTACGACTCCCCAAGGACCAACAAAAGGGTCCTTGGAGAGGACCCAAACCTTGGCAAGAAGACTGCCCAAGGCAGTGTGGTTGACGCTAGGGATTGATGCCCCGTCAATCGAGTGACAGTCCGTCAATAGGGGGCGTAGCTCCACACTTAGCCTGGGGAGCTAAGTCCCCCTTTGAGCAGCTGCAGTCCCAAACAACGGCCACCAGGACGGTCCGTCAATGCATTGATGGTCCGTCAATGGTGGGTCGTCAATGGGCACTGTAAAAGCTGTCCAAACCGGCCAAGACAAGGGTGGGTTGGTAAATTCCCCCCTTGGCTAATTATATGTATGGGTGTTTATTGTAAGGGTATTAAATCATTTACATAAAGTTTTTAACTTCATTCTTCAAATTAGAATTTCCAAAATCATTCTCTCTCTAAAGTTCTCTCAAGTTCAAGGAAGAAGAAGGTGGAGAGCTAGGGTTTCAAATTGAGGGTTCCTTCCACCAAATTTCGTTGGGATTTCATCAATTGAGGTATGGTGGCTCTTCATCTAGGACTCATCTTCATCCTAGAGTCAATTTCAAAGGATTTTACAATGTTTTCAAAAAGTGACTAAAAGCTTGTTTTTTAATTCTATCAAGGGTTCTTGCATGAAAATGATTTAAAATGTTTGGGTATGGATTAATTGATGTTGGTTTGTGGTTTTTGAATGAAATACTCCATGAACCCTTGTCTCCTTCAAAACCCTAAAATTTGCTATGAAGTGGGTCTATTCCTATAATTTCAAAGTTGATGGAACTATGTGTAAAGTGAATTGTATTGATATCTCTTGTGTTG
>JAJOOS010007937.1:0-52410 GCA_029582725.1 Solanum chiquidenum | reverse complement strand
CATGCATAACATACGGAGAACATGCAACTCATAATCATATGCAAAACTCCAAAACATGAACAAGCTACAAGGAACTCTTTGGTCTCAAGCTTGAATAATAATAGAAGGAAAAGATAAGGATATCAACAACCTTACTACTCACTCATCATCCCCCACTTAGGGTAAACCCATCTAAGAGCACATTAAAGTAACCAAGAGAACTATCACTTACCAATTAAGCACAATGTCCCCCCTCTTGGGATCAAGTTATGCAAACTTCTTTAATCAATAAGGTAGGAACCATTCTCCACTAAATCTTCACTATACTCCCTTAGGTGAGGATTTCAATAATCCAAAAAAAATGAGTATTTCTACCACTCCACTTCATATCTATCACCCAAAGTGGTTCTCAACATGGAGAACTCAAGGAAGTTCAATGTAGAAATATTAAGGGCACTCAAAACCTTACCATCTAGGCACATTATCCCCCACTTGGGGTGAGCTTAATCAACCCTTTATCACATCATACCCTTATCATCACATTTGGTGTAACTTTCCGCTCAACTATGCCTAGGTATTATCTAAACACCCTCTTTGAATGACCATACTTAAGATCAACCTTACAAGACAACTATCCTCTTTAGAGTTGGTCAACATCTATTCTCTTGTCCTTCCCATGAACTAAGGGGTACATGCAACTCTCCAAGTTAACCTTAGAGCAAAACACTATCCCAACTCATGGAATAAAGCCCCTTTTTCCGCTCTTAGGGCAAGCCTATACAAGAACTCCGATTCACACAAGGACAACCATGAAGCATCACTAATAAAGAAAAAAGGCAACTTTCATCCCACACTAGTTACCACATTCCTTCAAAACTCCTCAAATCTACACCATGACTTTCTACAATCATTACCTATCACCATAAAGCAACTCATCATCCTAAAAAGGATTTCATTCTTACCATAAAGACTCTTATCATACGAGAACTACACCACCATACAACATTTTCAATGCAATGCTTCCAACCTCATAGGTCACACATAGCCATGATTGGCATCACAATACGATTTCCAAATCTACCTTCATATATACTCATATAGTCACCACAGCATAATAAGAATTAAAACTCACCTTTTCTCTACTTGATCCTTGTAACATCATCCCTTCCAAGTAATTAAATTCCAAGACAGTAGAGTCCGCGGTGTTTCCGCGATGCGGAGCCACTTTTTGGCAATTGGTGGAGCAGGTACGCGACGCGGAGCCACTCCCTCCATTCACAACTTACAAAATGCCTTGGCAAATTGTTTGGCCAAGGGTTGGGGTCCTCCTCGGGGACCCTTAGGGTGGTTCCGGAAAGTCGTATTTGAACGTTTTGACCCTAAAAACATTTATTACAACACTAGGGTCACCTCCACTGATTTTAGACTCCAAACAACACATAAAAACATGTACAACATACTAGAACACACCAACACGTAAAAGACTAGTTTTTGAACGTCTTGGTCGTCCCTTGACGTTTGACTTTCAAACTCTTTAAAACTGACTTAAAAGGCTATTCCTCATTATTCTAACAAGTTATTAATGCATAAAACCCATGCGAGGCTCTACTTTATCCTACTTCATTTTGAGGGGTGGTACACTTCCACCACTCTCCTCTAATTTTTTTCATACAGTATACAACCTTCTTATAAGGTCCTCCGAAACTCTTCGGTTTTCATAACGTTTGGAAAAAAATATACAAAGGGATGGCGTAAAGTAAGCTCATGCAATAATCAATTAAGTGGTGTATCACTATAGTTTCAATGTTCTATCCTCTAACCAGTTCCCATGACTTCTCTGCAGATATCCAGCCACACCCCCTTAGGTTACGATACACAAAACAGTCCCTATGCATCACAATATGGAAATAGAAATATGAATCACGGCTTCCCACCAAAATCCCATTAGTTCCCACTTACATTACATTTAAGATGCTCAAAACGAGCTCACAATCAAAATTTAACGGGACTCCACTCCATGGCTGTCCCAACAAGCATATCCTTCCTGAATATTTACCAATCTCACACCATATAGAGGAAACACCCCTAAGTTTATTAACACATACAAACTGTTACAAATAATGCAAGAACAAGAGAGGGATGAAAATTTCCATAGCTTACCTTGCTGGACATAAAACTCACTTGCTAAGACTTGAATTATTCAAGGTTTAGGTTATCCTCTCCCCCTTACCTTGATGTTAAATCAGATTATCACTTGAATTCCTTAAGATGGGAGATGTTTTACCAACTTGTACTTTAACAACACATGTTTCCTTTAGATTTTAATGGTGAAGCTGTAGATCAGAACTCTTGGAGCTTCTATGGATTTCCTTGGGAGTAATTTTTTGGAGAATAAGTGATGAGCTTGAGTGCTTTAGAGGTACCTTCTGGACTTTTTCACTTAGTAAATTAGAGAAATAATATGGTCCTTTACTTTAAGCAAGCAGGTGCATCACCTCCTCAAGTTCTGCCACAAGTTTTTAAGTAGGTGCATCACCTCCTTTCCTTTTTCACCTAAAATGCAGTCCACCTATTCTAAGTAGGTGCATAACCTACTTGTCACCTACTAGCATAGTTTAGTCAAGCAAGCACCTCACTTATTTTACACCATTTTCCCAATCTTAGTTTCTTTACAAGACCGTAGCACTAATACGCACTTGACCACTTTGACTTTTACATCGAATACCACCTTTCCCAAGTTCAAATTGTTTTTGAGTTCACTTAGTCGTATATGTGTTGGAAGGCATGGGGTATTACTACTTTAAACCTATTCTATTGTCACTAGTCGCAGAGGAAACCGAGTCCATAACTATACCACAAGCAATTTATAAGCATCATATAAATAGAACTAGTACGCGTAGAATATGGGGTGTTACATCCTCCCCCCTTATGATCAGTCGTCCTCGAATGATTAGTGTAGTTGATGGTTGGTTCCTGGAATTTCATTTGGAGATTTGTGAGAGTTTTCTTTGTAAGTAGGACTATCCAAAATCTGTAGATTAACAAAAAAAATGTATACACGAGTTTCGCGGGACTTCTCAATAGATATGGTTCATGAATAACAATATGACAAATTAAACCCCTTTCTTGACCATGTAATCCACTGAAGACACACAAGTAAAACTAATACTAATAAATTAATTTAATATACCTAAACACAGGACATGCAAATGACATATAAAATGAACAAATGCTAGTAGGACTTATGATCATATAAGGGGGCCACATGATCTCATATGTTTATGCTAATGTTTAGAACGAGGAGGGGTATTTAGGATCTCGACCATCATTTATTCCCAACTATCTTATGTTATATATTAGTCCTTCCATAATACTTCAATGAAGGTTACACCTTTTGTGCTTAGCTTTCGGGCCTAACAATCAAGAATGACTATAGTATCTCCCAATTTTTTTTATATGGAATGGACATAAAATCCTAGGACTAACCTATCGAGGCTCTACTTTTCCTTCTCTTTTATCTTATGACGCTTTTCAGAGAGAGGTCTTATAACGCATAGCTGTTAATATAAACTCTAAAGTTTTATGCCGCACATTCAGATAAGGCATTATGTTAAGCTATTGATCTATGGTTGTGATAAAACTTACATATATGCCCAACCTTTTTTGGTTAAAATCTTCGCTACCTAATGATACAAGGACACATTTTCCAAAGATGTTCAAAACTCAAGTCGATAAGCACAGAGGGGCATAGTATACGAATAAACAAGTCACATTGGGTATGACACACAGACATACTAGCACAAAATGGAGCGCATAATATACTGGCATTAAGCTATAGAATTATGTGGTGTACGCGCATATGGTTCATACGATAGCGTGTGGGCGAATGAACTATAAGGAATATAGGAAGTGGACTAGATGAGCACATGATGCATTAGTACTAAAGCTACAAAATATATAATACGTAAATACGTAGACTATACACGAAACACAAATCACATTGAGAAAGTGCGTTATATCACATGGATAGGTGGACTAACATGTCAATAAGTACACATATGAATTATGAGCAAGTCATATGACACATGGCCAGAAATGCTATAAGGCCTGTAATGTTTAAGCAAGTAGGCTACAAGGCATGTAATATATATAGAAACGGTTTATGATGCATATGACATCTAAACACGTGATATGTGATTCATATAAAACCCACGAGGACTACTTTTGCCATAGCATATGATCAATTTTCCTGCAGTACACACACAATATGGAAAAGTGACATGTGGAAAATAACCAGTGCAATAAATAACATGTAGGGAAAAGGTCCTACGAAAACATATAGCAATAAACAAGGGTGCTCTGAAGAGGATAACACTTACATGCAAGCATTCTATGACATTAGGTAACATGTGAGAAAGTAATCCACAAAGGGCAAATAACATACAAATAGATAAGTTATAGAACATGCAACATGTATAATTACATAACAGATCATCTTTGGAAACTACGAGATATCCTATAGAACCACTCTACCAGATTAATGGCAAACACACTGTCTTAAGCATTAAGTCACGGGTGGGATAGTTCTGCTCATATTCCTTACTCACCTCAAAGCACATACAATTGATTTCCCCATCTACTCTCTTGAATCTCCTAAGAATTCTTATAGGTCTTCTGCTATTGGAACTTGGCTTCTTTCTAGGTCAATACAAATGCTACAGTTAAGATAGAAAAAACAATCCTCAATAGTTCATCTTCTGGAGTAGCAGACCAAGGTCAACTTTACCTCTATTACTAGCTTGTGTGTTACATCACACTCAATATCCGGTGCCTTTTGAAGGTTAAAATAGAAAATAAATAGTGAAGCTTGAACGCACCATAAAACATGAACTCTAATAACATGTAAATGCCACTTACCTATAAAGTTATATCATGATTCATAACGTCTTAGAGTTATCTGCTTTGGGCTCAACTAGATAGGTCCGGCCATAATAATAATAGATTTCCTCTTATTTTTATAACAAGTGAGGGTGCTCCGACTCCTTTTCCATGCAAGATAACAAATAAGAAAAACTAGCATATGATCAATTTTTTCCTCTTCCTTAATTGGACTATGATTAATGAATTACTGCTGGCATATATTAAATGAATCCTGTAGTAGCTCTATTCAATTTGATGGAAGTCTATACATGTGTATAATGCTCTACTTCTCTTTTGTACTAATGATGTAGATGAACTAGGTCCATGTATCTTCTATCTATGTGACCTTTCTATTCCCCTCTTTTTGCTCATTGTTATCAAGACCAAATATCAAGACTGGAATCAATACTAAAATGACTTTTTTGTCTAAAAATATTCACAAAGTTGTTCTCGGGTGCGCCGTTATAACTCGTTAAGGTTGAAGAGTTGATACCTTATTCTTGCCTCATACACTTAGCAATCACTCTTTCATAACCACCTATCTCACTCCTCTATAACATCCTCATATCACCCCTACTCCTATGTTTAGGGGATTTGACATGTCCCATCTCTTTCTAACTAAAAGCTCTACGTACACATATTCGGCCCGTGTCATTCAAGCTTCATTCTCACATTCTTCCTATCTAACAAGTACCTTCTAATAAAAACTAGTATTTTTATGTACTCCAATCCCACTATGTTGTAACCTAACTAATCACAACTTAGGTCTAACTATTCAATTTTCCTTTTGTTAACCTTACCCTTTAGTCACATACTAATCCTCTATAGCCAAAACATAGATTATAGTAGGAACTACCATACATATATCATTTGCAGCAATTAGCACAATTATCCCTAAGGTTTATACCCATGAAAAGAATACAAATATTATTAGTGCTTATTCGGGGTGGTTGCCACATACCATATAGAAAGACAACTATTAACATATTCGGGATGATATATGGAGAGAATTTGGGCTTTCTCAGCCAATTAAATACCTCTCTAGTAACACTATTGCACTGATACATTCACCTATCAGATTGTGTCGCTGCCTTCTTTCAACTAAAAAAAATTGGTTCAACAACATCAATTTCGAGTACATGTGTAAGTTGAAAATTCTATGTATATCACAAACTAAGCATGAATGTCCTCTATAGGAATAGGTCCTATAAATATGGAGGAAATATAGAACTTAAGAGTTGGTTACATCCTCCTAAGAAGATGTGCTTGGAAATGCTACAACTCATATATGTAACTAGGTAACCCATCATTTTTTAAGCATATGGATAACCATACTATATCTTTCTCAATTGAACCAACATGATACAAATGGTAAAAATGCAACTTTAGATGCAAATAACATGCAAGCCTGTACATACCTTATGGGGTAGGATGGTCGAATAAAATGAGCTCAATCTAGTCTGTTGATATTTTAGCTAGCAATAACCTTAACCATAGTAAGCATAATATGAATAACATGATCATGTAAAAGTGTAAATTGACTTCTTAACTTGACTCTATCGCATGATCTGGATTATGAAGGAAGGCCACATTTCCTAAATATCCAAGCAGTCCCCTAATTATAGATGTGGCGCGCAACATATTCATAAGTAACGCTCTACTAGACACGACTTTGTAGACTCCCTAGGATGAACTGCTCTGATACCACTTTTATCACAGCCCAACCCTAGGTGAGGCGGACAAGTACCATATGAACACATGCTTTACAAGTGACCTATGATGAGAAAGTAAACTACTATGCAAATAGATTTACTAATGAGAAGTTTCGTATACAATACATGTCGACTAGCTGAACTGATACATGTGACAAGTGAAACTATGAATACAGATGATAGCTTTACAATGTCTACAAAGCCTCTACTGGAATCCATGATTGTACCACTAGGAAAATACGCATAGTAAAGACTCGGCAAAGCCCCGAATCAATCTGGAGCTCGCCAGCAACCGCTGAGTATCATATGCTTCTATTGGGGAGATCTATTAGTTGAGTACCTATACTTGTAGCATGAAATGCAGCGTCCCCAATAAGGGACGTCAGTACAAAAGAGTGTAGTGAATATGTAAGGCATAATACAACCATATGTAAAATGAGAGCTCAAGTGAAACTAAATACCAATAGATATGAATTAGAGACCACCTTTGTTTATACTTGTGGAATCGTGTATGTTACATTCTTTTCTTTACTTTACTGTACGTTATAATCTTGATAAGACATATGATACAAATGACCAGTTGATCAGTGGTAGAAGAAGATGACCCATGCTAGGCATTTTAACCCCTGGGATGCTGTCCTTATAATTCCACAAATTTGGATCGGCCCATGCTAGGCTTTCGCCCCTGAGCTTCCACCCTTCTATACCATTTGGGATCGGTCCATGCTAGGCTTTCACCCCTGGGCTGCCACCCTTCTATACCAATTGGGATCGACCCATGCTAGGCATTTGCCCCTGGGCTGCCACCCATAATTATACAGATTGCTTCACTTAGATTCATTAATCTTTAAGATTATTTTTTTGATGTTCATAACTCTTTTAATGATCATAACTCTTTTGAGATTGCTGTTTTGGTGGTCATAATCATTATTGAGATTTGGAACTATGGACCAGTAGTAGAAGACATATGAATATGGACTTACGAAAATAACAATGACCTGAGAAGCAAATGTGACATGAACGTGTAATACTTAGGAGCTTATATCTCAGTAAGCATTTTGATATCTCAAATTGAAGTACATATCAAGTGAAGACATTTAACATTCAGCCAAGAGATTTGAACTCTATTTGATAGAAAAATACTCACTAACTAATATCAAATACAAGGTATTCATGAACGTGGAACCAAGGGAAAATGTGGACAAATTCAACTTAAGGTCGGATACATATTCCAAGTTAGTACATATAAATGTACAATAGAGCAAGTAGGGATCTTGTGTGGTAACATTCTACTCTAACACAATGGGAGTAATAACCAATAAAGGGAACATATGAACATGTGAAAGGATGACATATATGATGGAATAGACAATTGAAGCAAGTTGGCAAGATATGGGCAGATTGTATATCCAACATATAAACATACGTACCATGTGTAATCTAGGATCATTTTGATTTATAAAAGGGGAATACGTGCCAAGGGTACTTTGACAATGAAATAAGTTTAAACCTTTCATGATAATACTTGGTAGAGTAAGCACATACATTTAGTGATAAACTCATATTAGGAGTACTCACTTTGATGCTCTAGGGAGTAGGAACTGCAACTCTGGGTCAGTCACTACCAAGGGAACTTAGAAAGCTTACTTTGTAATACAAGTGTTGGATTCATGCCAAAGAAATAGGAAATCAAATAGCCTTACATACCTTGCTGCACAACACTAGATATTACAATGAGTTAATCGTCTTACTTTCAGATTATTTATCTACAATGGACTAAATAATAAAACTAGCATTAGTAGCTGATCAACAAGTTTGAGCTACTTGATCAGACCTAAATAGTAATTGGCAATGAATCTATAATTGATCCCATCAAGGGTGTTCTTCCACCCATTCTGCTCTAATTTTTTTCATACAGTATACAACCTTCTTATAAGGTCCTCCAAAACTCCTCAATTTTCATAGCATTTGGAAAACAATGTACAAAGGGATGGCATATAGTAAGCTCATGCAACAATCAATTAAGTGGTGAATCACTACAGTTTCAATGTTCTATCCTCTAACCAGTTCCCATGACTTCTTTGAACATACCCAACCACACCCCCTTATTTTACGATACACAAAACAGTCCCTATGAATCACAATGTGGAAGTAGAAATATGAATCACGGCTTCCCACCAACATCCCATTAGTTCCCACTAACATTACATTTAAGATGCTCAAAACAAGCTCACAATCAAAATTTAATGGGACTCCACTCTATGGCTGTCCCAACAAGCACATCCTTCCTGAACATTTACTAAGCTCACACCACATAGAGGAAACACCCCTAAGTTTATTAACACATACAAACTTTTACAAACAATGCAAGAACAAGAGAGGGATGAAAATTTTCATAGCTTACCTTCTGGACATTAACCTCACTTGCTAAGACTTGGATTTTTCAAGGTTTAGGTTGTCCTCTCCCCCTTAACTTGATGTTAAATCAGATTATCACTTGAATTCTTTAAGATGGGAGATGTTTTACCAACTTGTACTTTAACAACACTTGTTTCCTTTAGATTTTAATGGTGAAGCTGTAGACCAGAACTCTTGGAGCTTCTATAGCTTTCCTTGGGAGTAATTTTCTTCTGGAGAATAAGTGATGAAGGAGATGTGATGAGCTTGAGTGCTTTACAGGTACCTTCTGGACATTTTCACTTAGTAAATTGGAGAAATAATATGGTCCTTTACTTTAAGCAAGCAGGTGCATCACCTCCTCAAGTTCTGCCACAAGTTTTTAAGTAGGTGCATCACCTCCTTTCCCTTTTCACTTAAAATGCAGTCCACCTATTCTAAGTAGGTGCATCACCTACTTGTCACCTACTAGCATAGTTTAGTCAAGCAAGCACCTCACTTATTTTACACCATTTTCCCAATCTTAGTTTCTTTACAATACCGTAGCACTATTACACACTTGACCACTTTGACTTTTACATCGAATACCACCTTTCCCAAGTTCGAATTGTTTTTGAGTTCACTTAGTCATATATTTGTTGGAAGGCATGGGTTATTACTACTTTAAACCTATTCTATTTTCACTAGTCGCATAGGAAACCGAGTCCATAAATATACCACAAACAATTTATAATCATCATATAAATAGAACTAGTACACGTAGAATATGGGGTGTTACACTTAACACCATTGTAGGTGAGGGTAAATTGTGTAACACTCTGGGACCGAAAGGACTTGAGTGAAGATTATCTGAGTAGACGGAGAAGTGTCAGATATAGTTAACTGGCATGTAATTTGTAGACGTAGGTTGCATGAAACTCAATTACGGAAGAACGTTAGATGCAACGTTATGGGGAACACAATCCTAGTTTCAGTTAATTATAAAAACAACTTCAAAACTAATATCATGTTCATTGTTGAATTAGAGGTACTTTACAATTTTGGCTACTAAAGCGTTGATGCTAAACCCAATTTTACTTTTAGTAATTGTTTATTTAGGAAATAATAACGACATTTGAGTAAAACGTGATAGTGAAATCTTTTCTGTAAATAAATTCTCTGTGGGATCGACCTCAACTCACGTTAAGTTATAAAAATTGACTTCGACCGTTTATCTCTTAACTGAGGTGTAAGTTTGGACGTATCACCTGACTTTTGAACCCTAGACAAGAGTATGGGTTCGTATAAAACAATGTACCAAGTATGATAGCTATGCATAAAACATTTAAATCATGCTAAAAGGGAAAATTTCATAACATGCAATTGACCAAGATAAAATATGATATAAAAGGGTTAGAAAAATTAAGTCATAAAACCATGGTCAATACAAGCTAATATCATTTAAAGCCTTTGAACACATATCAGAGAATTCTTGAAGTAACCTTAGTTCATTATTAATGTGGGAATTAGCTTTAACCGACATAGAGACCATGTGAGCTATAACATGATCCCCCGATGTCTCCCACACCAAAAAGGGTTGTCCTACTTGCTAAGGAAAGGACCATAAATTTGAGCTAAAGTGGATCCACTAGATAATGTCTATCTAAATAATCATCCTATGGGGGCACACAGGTAAGGGATAAGGAGATTACTTCTAGAAACCTGACCTCTACTAACGGGATAGCTTCCATCTCAATATCCTCTCGGTGCTAAGCATAAATCCCACGGAATAGTAATTTCTTCTTGTTCTTATTATCCATGGAAAGGCACGTCACCTTTCCAATCCAAGCTAAGTCATCATCCATGAAAAGGTATCTTTCAATAACCAATCCAAGCTAGATTCATTAGGATAGCTATTAATCTTTGATTCAATTAGGTGAGAAAACCTTTCAACTTTAGAATACTTATTATGTGAGAAAATCTTTCAGATCATGGTTTTATGTCTATATGAGAAAAATCCTTTCAACAATACATCTATATCATCATCATTGATACTGTACTCACAAAGCATCCTTCAAACATTTGCATAGATTTCATAAGAACATTCATAATTCCATAATTTACCTTTCAAGGTTCAAAACCCACTTTCAATCATCAACATTTAGAAAACAAGGTTTATATATGGATTTCAGCAGAAATTCATGTAAATCTAGCAATACATGCTCAATTTCAAAAAACTCTTTATTTATAATCAAAATCCCACATCATATGATCATAACTTAAAAACATGGGGATTACATGGGTTCATAGGGGAAAATCATCATAAAATCATAGTATTTTATCAATTCATGGATATAAGATCATAATTCAATCATTTAAATCAATAATCAAGGGAACCCATTGATGAAAACCATAACTCAATTGGGAATTTCTAACTTTGAAAATAGAGGAATTTGGGAACTCTATGAATGGAAGGAATCCATGTATGAAAACAATCATACTTCAAAGCCAAATACTTATCTTCAATGGAGGAATTGAAACTTGACTTGAAACCCTAGGTTGAATCCTTTTTCTTCAAGAGTTCTAGAGAGAGAATTATTGGAGAGTTCTTCTTTTTGGTGAATTTGAATATAATGAAGTGAATGGGCTAATTTGGGGGTTAAAATCAGTTATATAGGGGTCTTAATGAAGACCCAAGTGCCCCTAACATTAACTGCCGAATCTCGACCCATGAAGACCGTGGACAGACCCATAGGCCGTCCTGTGCGGCCGTCGATGGTGGTCAGAAAGTGGGAATTGGGGTCTTGGACCAAGGGCCTCAACCACGGACCGTGATCCCACCAACGGTCCGTTGGCTTGGGTCGTGGTTCCATCTGCTTGAACACCTATTTGGGCTCCCTTACACGGACCACACCTACGGTCTGTGGTCCTTCATGGCTGGCACCTGCAAAATTCTAGAAAACTACTATTTGGCTTTTTCAAATACGGGGTGTTACAATATCTCCCTCGTTGGATCATTCGTCCTCGAATGACATTCAAGATAGTACAAAAAGAGTAGGAGAGGAACTAACAACCCAACCATCCATGCAACACATGTAACCAAGGAGGAACTATTGACTCTAAGGTAGGACACAATTGAAACATCATAAGAGGGGTGAAACTAAATCTAACAACCCATCATGCATGTAATGCACATATCCGAGAAGCAAACATCAACTCCAAGATAACAACATACTCAAATGCATATATTCGAGGAGGAAACATCAACTACAAGCTAAAGGAATGATCATAACATCATATCAAGTAGTATACATGCAATTCATACTCATGTGCACATAAACATGTAGAAATCAATCAAATTGACTCATTTTCTCAAAAATTGAAATTTTCATAAATCATGCATAGTAAGGAAATCATGGAAACACATAAGACTCATGACTCTAAAACAAAGAACAAACCATGATTAACTCATTACCTCAAGCTAGAGTAGGAGTAGAAGGAAAGAGATGAGGATATAGGGACATCATATCGGCCCCGGCCTCCCAAGTGGCACCCTCAACTAAATGATTCCTCCACAACACTTTCATGGAAGCTAATTCTTTATTTCTTAACTTCTTCACTTGCCGGTCTAAAATCTCAACTGAAAATTCCTCATAAGAAAGATTCTCTTTAACTCCCAAACATTTTAAGGAAACTATGGATGTTGGATCACCAACACATTTCTTCAACATAGAGAGATGGAAAATTGGATGCACCGATGCCAACTCATTTGGCAAATCTAGTTCATAAGCAACCTTACCAACACGTCTCAAAATCTGATATGGGCCTACATATCGGGGACTAAGCTTCCCTTTCTTACCAAACCTCATTACACTCTTCATGGGTGAAATTTTCAAGTAAACCCAATCATGAACATCAAACTCAAGATCTCTTCTTCTTACATCGACATATGACTTTTGCCAACTTTGAACTATTTTCAACCTTTCTCTAATGAGTCGAACTTTCTCTATGGCCTCATGTACCAACTCGGGACCTATTAGGGTAAATTCACCCATCTCAAACCATCCTATAGGAGATCTACACCTCCTACCATATAATGCTTCAAATGGAGCAATATCAATACTCGAGTGATAACTATTGTTATAAGCAAACTCAATAAATGGAAAATGGTCATCCTAATTACCCTTAAAGTCAATCATATAAGCCCTTAACATTTCTTCCAAAATTTGGATAGTACGCTCCGCTGGCCCATCGGTTGGGGGATGAAAAGCCGTACCAAGCACAACACGAGTACCAAGACCCTTTTGGAATGACTTCCAAAATTGAGAAGTGAATTGGGTACCACGATCAGATATAATGGACAAAGGAACTCCATGAAACTTTACCATTTCTCTCAAATACAACTTGGCATAGTCCTCTGCCGAACAGGAAACCTTGACGGGAAGGAAATGAGTTGATTTCATCATCCGATCTACTATAACCTAAATCGAGTAATGTTGTCGCCAGGTGCGAGGCAAACAAACAATAAAGTCCATGTTCACATCTTCCCACTTCCAAGTAGGAATGCTAATGTCTTAGGATAAACCTCCCGGTTTCTGATGTTAAACTTTCACTTGTTGGCAATTAGAACACTTAGCCACAAATCCCATAATTTCCTTCTTCATCCCATTACACCAATAGACATCCCGTAAATCACGGTACTTCTTGGTTGCTCCCGGGTGAATGGAATACCAAGAACTACTGGCTACAAGATCTATTCCCTCAAGTCATCAACATTTGGAACACATAATCGACCTTGATATCTAAGAACACCATCTCCCCCTTAGGGGAAAGCCTCAACGGATTTCTTAAGCACTACTTCTTTTAATTCAATCAAAGTTGGATCTAGACCTTGCTTGGCTTTCACATCGGTCACGAAAGACGATTCTGAACCATTGTGAACTATAACACCACCCTTGGTGGAGTCAAATAACCGAACACCCAATTTGGGCCAATATATGAACATCTTGAACTAACTCTTTCTTTTCTTCTTCAATATGAGAAACACTTCCCATAGATAACCGACTGAAAGCATCCCCCACCACATTTGCCTTTCCGGGATGATAGAAAACACTCATGGCATAATCTTTCAATAACTCAAGCCACCTTCTTTGGCAAAGATTTATATCTTTCTGATTAAACACATATTGAAAACTCTTGTGGTTGGTAAACACATCTACATGAACTCCATACAAATAATGCCTCCAAATCTTTCGGGAAAAAACAACCGTCGCTAGTTCAAGGTCATGGGTAGGATAATTTTTCTCATGAATCTTAAGTTGCCTTGAGGCACATGCAATCACTTTCCCATTTTGTATAAACACACACCCTAACCCAATCCTTGAGGCATCACAATAAACCACAAAGCTTTCGGTCCCTTCTGATAAAGTCAACACCGGAGCAAAAGTAAGTCTATGTTTTAACTCTTGCAAACTCTTATCACACGCTTCGGACCATATGAACTTAGCTTTCTTTTAAGTCAAAGTTGTCAAAGGAGAGGCAATTGAAGAGAATCCCATAACAAACCTTCTATAGTAACTGGCTAGACCCAAGAAACTTCTAATATTTGAAGGAGTTAGAGGTCTAGGCCAACTCTTGACCGCATCCGCCTTCTTAGGATATATCTCAATACCCTTACTTGAAACAATGTGACCAAGAAAAGCTACGGACCTTAGCCAAAACTCACATTTACTAAACTTTGCAAAGAGTTGTTGGTCCTTAAGAATTTGCAACACGATCCTCAAATGATCAATATGATCATTCTCACTTTTTGAATAGATCAATATGTCAAGGTATTGTCTAAACACCATATTCATCAAATCCATAAACACCGTTGGAGCATTAGTCAACCCAAATGACATTACCAAAAACTCGTAATGACTATACTGAGTTTGAAAAGCTGTCTTCAGAATATCATCTTCCTTCACCCTCAATTGGTGAAAACCCAATCGAAAATCAATCTTAGAGAAATAATTTGCTCCTTGAAGTTGGTCAAACAAATCATCTATCCTTGGGAGATGATACTTATTCTTAATGGTCACCATGTTCTACTGACTATAGTCGATACACATATGAAGAGAACCATATTTATTTCTAACAAAAAAAAACTGGAGCACCCCATAGAGAGATACTCGGTCAGATGAAACCCTTATCCAACAATTTTTTAATTGTTCTTTCAACTCCTTTAATTGTTCCGAAGCCTTACGGTAAGGAGCAATAGAAATAGATTGCGTATTTGGGAGAAGGTCAATACCGAAGTCTATTTCCCTCTCGGGAGGAATACCGGGTAAAAAATTTGGGAACACTTTTAGAAACTCATATACAATGGGGATTGACTTGAGAGTAGGGTTTTTTGAATTCACATCCCTCACCCTAACTAGATGGCAAACGAAACCCTTAGAAATCATCTTTCTAGATTTAAGACAAGAGACAAACTGACCCTTAGGCATAAAATTTCCCCTTTTCCACTCTAGGACATGCTCATTCAGGAACTGAAACTTGACTACACGAGTTCTACAATCAATAGAAGCATAACATAAGTGCAGCGAATCCATACCAAGGATAACATCAAAGCCTAACATATCAAGCTTTACCAAGTCAACAAGAGTAACTCTATGGGACAAGGAACACCTCCGAAAGAATCACCAACAAGAGTAGAGAAAGAAAAAAGATCTAACAACACCTCCGGAAGAACATCAAACCTCATAGCCACATATGGCATCACAAAAGACAACGTAGCACTGGGATCAAGTAAAGCATAAACATGAAGTTTGAAAACTTTCAACATACCGGTAACCACATCGGGAGAACCCTCTTGTTCACCACGAGTCTAAAGTACACATAATCAGTTTTGCTTAAGAGCATTGGGACTCGAACCACTGGAAGGACCTTGCTTGCCCTCTCTTTCATTAGTTATAAGCATTGGGCAATCCCTCATTTTATGACCACTCTTACCCCAAATAAAGCAACCATCCGTGCCGGCTAGGCACCTACCCTCGTGCTTCTTTCCACACCTAGTACAAGTAGACATGGGCACTGAAGATCCACTACAATTACCTTTTTGAGGTTTAGGATTAGACACCCTATCGTTGTTGAAATTAGGAGGAGCATTGGAGGAACCTTGACCAGAAAATCTTTGTCGAAATCTAGGATGACCAAGTCTATCAGACCTTACATGAGATAAAATTACCATCATCGATCTTAGACCTCTTTGTTTCCCTAGACTTTTCCTTAAGTTTCTCCTCTTCAATATGTTGTGCATGAACCATGAGACGAGAGATGTCCATGTCATTAATTAGAATGATGTTACAACACTCTTTAACCACCATTTCGGACACACTCAAAATGAACTTATTCATCCTTGCCCTTAAATCGGCAACCATTGTTGGAGCATATTTAGAAAATTGTGTGAACTTTAGAGCATATTCCCTTACACTCATACTTTCTTGTCGAAGGTTAATGAACTCAAGCACCTTGTCTTCCCTCATCTCAAAAGGAAAGAACCTATCAAGAAAAGCAGCCTTAAACTTCTTCAAATAAAGAGGACCCGTATCTTCCGATCTCCTTTCTTTCCATTGGTTGTATTAAATTTGAGCCACACCCTTAAGTTGATAAGTGGTCAACTCTACCTTTTCCACCGGCGTCACTCTCATGATCATCAAAACCTTATAAACCTCATCAATGAACTCTTTAGAATCTTCCTCAACCTTAGAACCATTAAACTTCAGAGGATCATCCTAGTTTTGTCCCTCACTCTAGATGTCGGCGTACCCACATTTGGACTCACAGGAACCGCAACCTCCCTATTGGCTTGGGCCGTCACGTCTTGAGCCAACACTTGAAAAGCAGTTCTAAACTCCGCATTAGTCACTCGCTCGATGAAAAGATCAACCAAAAATTAAGGATCTTGAGGAGGAGCTTCTTGTTCCGTATTCTCCCTCACATTCCTTCTAGCATAAGATCTTTGAGTAGCCATGTTCGGTAGAGCATCAAATATGGAATAAGAGAGATATCTTATAGAGTTTAACTCTATCGCACGACTTTAGAGTATTGAAAGAACTGGAGTTTCCTAAACATCTTGTAGCCTCTAATTCATAAATATGGCATGCTTCCCACTCATGAACAAGACTCTACTTGACGTTGCTCATGAGATATCCTAGGACCATTCTGAACCTTGTTCTCTGATTACAAATTTTTTCACGACCCAGGGGTACCCCATTACATGTAACATGGTGTATAGGACCCCTAAGGACCCCATACAAGCCGCTTAGCTTTCATAACATAAGAAATAGAACAATAAGAGTAAAACAATTTTCCAAGTCCAATAGTTTTATAAAAGAAAAGTGGAAGTCTAAAACACTTGTCTTAATAGCCATCTAATACAGTAGAATGAAATTGGGCCTAGCCCATACATCATGTACAAAACTGAAATACAAGAAGTAATCTGAAACAATGAAAGTCCGTCCTCAAAGCACGAGGACTCACCAAAGCTCGGGAATCTCAAAATCAACCACTAGCCACGAAACTAAGAAACCTGATTGTCGGACCCTACATTTGAGGAAATGTAGGCAAAAGTATGTGTTAGTACAAAACAATGTACCAAGTATGATAGCTATGCATAAAACATTTAAATCATGCTAAAAGGGGACATTTCATAACATGCAATTGACTAAGCTAAAACATGATATGAATGGGTTAGAAAACACAAGTCATAAAACCATGGTCAGTGCAAGCTAATATCATTTAAAGCCTTTGAACACATATGCGTTACTTATTGAAGTAACCTTAGTATATTATTAATGTGGGAATTAGCCTTAATCAACATAGAGACCATGTGAGCTATAACCTGATCCCCCTGTATCTCCCACACGGAAAAAAGGTTGTCGTACTTGCCAAGGTAAGGACCATAAATCTGAGCTAAAGTAGATCCACTAGCTAATGTGTATCTAAACAATCATCCTATGGGGGAACATAGGTAAGGGATAAGGAGATTGCTTCTAGAAACCCGACCTCTACTAACGGGAGAGCTTCCATCTCAATATCCTCTCGGTGTTAAGCATAAATCCCACAAAATAGTCATTTCTTCTTATTATTATTATCCATGGAAAGGCACATCATCTTGCCAATAAAAGCTAAGTCATCATCCATGGAAATGTATCTTTCGATAACCAATCCAAGCTAGGTCCATTAGGATAGCTCTTAATCTTTGATTCAATTAGGTGAGAAAACCTTTCAACCTTAGAATCCTTATTGTGCGAGAAAACCTTTCACATCATGATTTTATATGTATATGAGAAAAATCCTTTCATCAACATCATCATCATTGATACTTTACTCTCAAAGAATCCTTAAAACATTTGCATAGATTTTATAAGAACATACAGAATTTCATAATTTACCTTTCAAGGTTCAAAAACCACTTTCAATCATCAACATTAGAAAACAAGAGTTCGATATGGATTTCGTCATAAATTCGTGTAAAGCTAGCAATACATGCTCAATTTCATATAACTCTTTCTTTATAACCAAAATTCCACATCATATGATCATAACTTGAAAACATGGAGATTATATGGTTTCATAGGGAAAAATCATCATAAAATCATAGTATTTCATCAATTCATGCATAAGAGATCATAATTTAATCATTTAAATCAATAATCAAGAGAACCCATGACAATTGAAGAAAACCCTAACTCAATTGGGGATTTATAACTTTGAAAAAAGAGGAATTTGGGAACTCCATGAATGGAAGGAATCCATGGATGAAAACTACCTTACCTCAAATCCAAATTCTTATCTTTAATAGAGGAATTGAGACTTGACTTGAAACCCTAGGTTGAATTCTTATTCTTCAAGCTTTCTAGAATGAGAATTATTGGAGAGTTCTTCTTTTTTGGTGAATTTGAAGAGAATGAAGTGAATGGGCTAATTTTAGGGTTAAGATCACTTATATAGGGTCTTAGTGAAGGGTAAAACCGTAGTATAGGAATAATTTTTTTTGGAAAAGACTCAACTGCCCCTAATATTAAATGCCGAACCTCGACCCACGACCACCAGTCGATGGACCATGGACAGACCGACGACCCGTCCTGCATAGCCGTCGATGGTTGTCAGAAAGTGGAAATTGGGGTCTTGGACCACGGGCCTCAACCACAAACTAGGGTCCCGCCAATGGTTCGTTGGTTTGGGCCATGGTTCCAGTTGCTTGAACCCCTATTTGGGTGCCCTTCCACGAACCACACCTACGGTTCGTGGTCTTATCCATGGGTCGTGGGTGGCCCTCGTTGCTGGGACCTGTAAAATTCCAAAAAATTGCTATTTGGCCTTTTTCGAATACGGGGTGTGACAAACGTACCCCACTTTGACAGCTCAAGTATACTATCTAGGCACAAATGAAAAAAATTATAAACTTAATTAGAACCTTCTCCAACTACATATGATCTCAGATTTACCCTTGAATGCTCTTGCTAATCGAATGAATTAATAATAATTCATTTGTCATCTAAGGGTAATAACATCACACTTGAACAATTCACATGCATTGCAACTAATACCTTAATTCCTCACGTACTCTATGTCAAACCATCTAGATCAGATCTTAAAATGAACATCATCACCCTCATATTTCCATCCTTTTTATCACGACAATAATCTCAAATTCAAGCTTAGTGTTTAGTACAAAACACACATGTAAATATAATTACTCACATATTATTCTAACTTACGACTACTAGATAAAATTAAGAAATACTCACCCACTAAGACCTCATGAAAAGCAGTCAATATTTATCTCACAGCCAACATATTTATAGTTTACCATCACATTCCATTTCATATTTTAAGTACTATTTACCCATTCACTATATAATCATTAATTATTTTTTTCTATAACACTCTAATTATCATGGGTCTCTAGCTTTAAAATCATAATCCTAGCTTAGATCTATCACCTTATGATTACTCTGCTCTTTTATTCAACACCTATTCTTTGTCTTCACTAGCATGATAGTACATCGACTTATACTCCCTTCTTGTCAAGGTATACTCTAACTCATCTTGACTAGGAACTATTTCTCTACCTTCTATGATGAAATCTACACAAAATCATTACTATTTCCCTTTCTTTGTTTAGTATACCTCTACAAGCATTCTTCTAGGCACTTATACTACTACTGGCTCATGATATCTCAAATCATACTAGCTTTTGAGTGGAAATACTACCTAAGCATTCTAAAACACATCCCTTTCTTAAAGGGTATTTCCTGAAACAAGTTTTAGAGAAAGGGTGTGGGAGTATATCTTGATTTCAGCTCAAACACATGATTCATATGAATAACAGTGCATTCTTTCGAATTCAAACACTTAAGCTCACTCACGGGCTTCGCTCGAGCCCGTCTAAAGTCTCACGACTTTCTTGAGAATTTTGTTGAGAGGAAATCATCAATAAGGATCTGGACTTTGCTTTTCAACTACCTTAAGTATGAGGGGTAGTTAAATGGCTATGAGAAATGCACGAATTTGAATAAGTTCCTTATGAAATAGTTCGATTTCACGATATAGAGTATGAAAGAAGGGAAACAATTCTTAAATGTCTATAATCCCTCATTTATAGAAGTGTGGCCGTCACAACTATAAGTAAGATCCTTTTGACAAGTCTTCATAGAACCCTAGGATAGTTGAACTCTGTGCTCTGATACCAAGTTTTTCACTCCCTGATCCTACACCCTAGACGTGGCCGGCACTCGAGACATATTTTTCTGATCCCCAAGCTAACTCTTGGCCTGGCTGATTACTTAGTGGGAGACTCACTCAAGTAATAATAGGCTTAAAATAGAATTTGATCTCAAAATAAAACTTAGCTCGAATTTCTGAAAGTACTCATTGCAATAATTATTATAGTTTAATAAACATCTTTAAGGGAAAGAAAGTATTGAGAGAATCAAATCTTTCTATCTAGTAAGCCTCTGTTGTTTTAGATAGGTGTTGAGAAAAGATCGTTGATCCCTCAAAACAACTAAACTGAAATTAAATGTGAAGTCCTCCAGAATGCAAGAAGGCTCACCAAACTATCTGGAGTGTAGAGTGATCTCAATGGAGCGCCTGTTGATGATCCTGAACACATGTATCTGTATCATAAAAAGATGTAGGTCGAATGACATCAATACATTTAAATAAAAGAGTATGTTATATAGCCGAGGCAAAATATCTAAATGAAGGGAATTCAATAGATAACAACATACTAAAGATGAATATAATGAAATACGGTAATTAAATCATTTAAAGCTTTACAAAATACTAACTCATCTCTAAACTCAACATATAAGTAATATATTAATTTTGTTTAACTCTATTGGAAGATTCTTACGTAAGCTACCAGTATTGTCCTGTACCGTGTCGGGGTATAGAACCTCTCAACTATGTGGATCCACAAAGCAATAATGACTCATCTAAAAAGTGTGATCATGTACTCATAGTGGCAAGACATGGTTTATGAGGATTTTGAGTTGTTTGAACTCATCCCCATATCGGTGTTGAATAATACTGTCAATTATATATATATATATATACACACACACACACACTCATGCTCAAATGTATAAAACATACTCTTTCTCTAATTTAAGATAATTGCTAAAACTATCCTCTTAAAAGAGGTAACTGCTCTGAAATATCTTTGAACTCATTGCTCATTTAGAAATTAAGGTTTCTATTTACTCAATGTAAAAATACTTTCTCTGGGTTGAGATAATGACTCAAAGGGCCTCTTTAAGAGGTTACTGTTCTATACTCAATCTTTCTGAAAAATCTTTTACTTTTCTGAAAATGATATTCCCTTTCTTCATGTAAAAATGGAACATTGGGAAATACTTAGTTTCCTTATACTCTTGCTCAAATATTAGTTAAAACTTTTTCTCAAACTCCTCTTTACTTTCTCAAAACTCAGTTTAAACCAAAATATTTTGGATTTGAAAGATTTTCAAAGTCTATAACCCAAAATAGGGTTCATGCTGAAATATGTACAAGAACAACTCCACTTAAGGATCTACATAACTATATAGAAAAACTCAATACTTAGAACTCAAGAACTCAGAACTCAACGATACTACTCATCTGAAGAATACTCATTTAATAGGGTTCGTGTTGAAATATAGACTTGTACGAATCAACTCAAGAATCTCAATGCATAACATATAGAAACTTAACCATTAGGAACATAACTCAAAATTCAACAACAAGCTCATCTCAAGAATTTTCAAAACTAAAGGTAAACCCTAGATTAAACTTTAATGACTTGAGATGTAGGGCATAAGCATGAACTCAGTCCATCACTATGAATATCCTTACATACTGGGAAGAACAACGTTCTTGGTGAAATCGACGAAGCTAAAAAAATGCTCAAAACCTTATCTTTTCCCCTCTTGAAATCGTGCTCTAATGACTTGAAGTGTAAATGAACGTAATAAACTGAGTAACACTTTCTAAGCCCTTAACTAGGTGAAAACGTTATGGTTTGCTTAAAATATGGATTAAAATGACGTAGCTTAAGTACTAAACACATAGGGGAAAAACCAAAATGACCCCAACTTAAAAACTGACGGAGTGGCTTAAAAGGAAAACTTCATGGACCGTTTAAGGATCCACAGTCCGTGAAACACTTCACTGGCATTCCAGTCATCTGTGAAACATTGAATGCCTACCAGGGCTTCATTAAAATGGGCATAACTTTTATTCCAAACTAAAAATGAGGCAAAGTTGGTGGCATTTAAAAGATGACTCAAACCACGGTTCGTTTAAGGGCTCATGGTAAGCTTCCCCAGAATTGCCTTACAGGGATCCCTCTCACAGAGGCCTTGACGGCTCGTGGAGAGGGAGATGGCTCGTGAAAGAGCTCGTGGGAGCTGGCAATGGTTACCATGGACATCATCCATTCCACGGAGGACTTGTCAACCCGTGGTGACGATGAAGGGTCGTGGTGGTCGCAGTCCACCAGCAGGGGTCTCATCCCAAGCCACTGCTCCAAGGACCACGACTAACAAAACGGCTCATGGTCCCTTGGATAGATCGTGAAGGCCACCATTTTGGGGTTGCGTCAGCTGTAAGTCGGGAGCTTTTGGGTCTTTTCCTAATTATTCTATCATAATACTATGTCGTTTTTCCCTTACCTTGAAGTCTATATAAGTGTTTTTAACCCCAAACTTCCCCAATTGAAATCATTCTCTCAAAATCCTAAAAGTAGAACAAGTCTTCTTCTAAAAATATTTCTCTCACTAGAAAGCTTGAAGAAAAAGGGATCAACCTAGTGTTTCAAGTCAAGTCTCCAATTCCTCCATTGAAGGCAAGCCTTTGCAACTGAGATATGATAGTTTTCATCCATGGAGCCCTTTACTCCATGGAGTTCCTAAATTCTCCAATTTACAAAGTTAGAATTTCCCAATTGAGTTAGGGTTTTCTTTCATGTCATGGGTTCCTTTAAACATTGATTTATTTGATTGTTTTATGATCTATCAAGCATGAATTGATATAATTACATGATTTTATGATAAATTCCCATGAACCCATGTCTAACCCATGTTTTCTAGATATTGATAATTGAAAATGGATTTTGAACTATGAAAGGTGAATTATGGAATTATGCATGTTCTTATGAAATTGATGTAAATATAACACCCTAGAAAATTTTGAGCTAAGACTTTAACCATCCTTCATTGTGAGTAGGATTTTACCGAGGAATTAAAATTTCGTAAGTGTTAAGTTCAATAGATGTAGCACCTTTAGTTCGAAATAGAACTAAATTGGAAATAGCAAAATCTGAAATTTTTAAAGTTAAGCTAAATATGAGTTTTGGGTAAACTTCAAATGACAATAACTCCTAGCTCAGAATGAGTTAGATGTTCTACCAGATACTGTAGGAACGATATTTGAATTATCTTTCCAACGCCACCAAGTTTGCTAAGTTTCGAGGTCGGATGAGTGAGATATGGCCTTTTGAAGTTAGGTTGTCCAGTTAAGGAAGGTTAGCCGAAAATAGTAAGGGGTATTTTGGTCTCTTCCTTACCAAATCAGATTTAATTCATTTTTAGTAATGTTTTAGGGTATAATACTATTAGGTTCAGTTTTATAATCCTATAATACGCCTAGGGTCTTAGTTGAGCGTTCAAGAAGAGAAAAGAAGAGAAAAGAGGAGAAAAGAGGAGAGGATCAAGCGTTCATTGAGATTCTTGCGTGTTGTAGCGGATTTTCGCCATGGGTTTAATCCCTAAGAGCTATGTAAGCTTTCATAGTATTGGGTTTGTTCACCCACATGCCAAACATATTATTTTCAGCAAAGTTTCATTCTCAAAAAGTTGAAGGATTTAAGTTCTTGAAGTTCTTTCTAAATCTTATTGTGTTGGGTTTTTGATGATTTCTTGAGATCAAAGTGAGTGTTTTAAGGTCTGTATTGATTAGATTAGAGTGTACTTATGTTAAGTAATTGATTCTGAGTGATTGGGGAAGAAACTGTTCGATTCTAGGTGAATTAGGGTGAGAAAACGAGTAAAGAAATTCCTCGCATCTTCTGGGTTGGGGCCTGGCACCCAAAATTAGGCTCTGAATGTTAGGGGCTGGTGCTCCGCGCTACCCATAGCCCCAGGGTCTCCTGCCCCATCCAGTTTGCAATCAGTTGCTCCGTTTGAGTTCTTTCGAAGGGTACCTTCACTCTTTTTCGATTCTAACTACTCTAAGCTACTTCTAAACACCTAAAATCATTCCTAACATGATCATAACCTTGAATTAATAATTCAACTTCAAGCTAGAGTTAAGTTTTGAGAATTCATTCGAACATTTTGAGAAAGTCCCTTTGAGTCCTTTTGTGGAGTCTTCTACAACTTCTAGTACCTTGTTTCAAGACTCGAGAAAGTGAGTATGAGAATAAGGAGAGTGTATTCATGAGTCTACTTTTTCATCATGAGATCTTTTATATCATGAACCATAACTTTTGAATTCATAATTCACATTCAAGAGAGAGTTAAGAGTAGAGTTCGAGAAAGCCTTTGAGAGTTAAATTATGAAACCTTTGAGATCCATCATCAATTTAAGTTAAGTTTTGAGTAAGTAGGTATGAGAATGAGAAGAGTTGTATACATGAGTTCCTTATTGATATTTTGACCCTTGAGTCAAGTTGTTCATGCCCATAACTTCGGCAAGAACTCCATCAGTTGAGTATCTATGAGAGGAGTAATATCTTCATGTCCTAAGTCTTAAGTATTAAGTTTCTAACCCATTTTAGATTACATTCCTAATCATGAGACTATTACCTATTACACATGAAGTCCATGAGTTGAGTTGTTCATGCCTATAATTCTGCATGAACATTATAAGTCGAACAATCTTGAGATGAGAAGTATCTTTGAGTCCTTGAGTTGAGTAGTTCATGCTCATAATTCTGCATAAACCCTCTGAGTTGAGCATTCTTGAAATGAGTAGTATTAGTGAAGTTCTTGACTTCCAAGTATTTGAGTTCTATCTATGGTTATTAAAAACCTTGCATTGAGTCGTTCAAGTCCATAATTCAGCGTTAACCATATTTTAAGAAGTCTTTTACAAATGTTTAAACTTTTATTAAGACTTAAGCTTTGAAGTTGAGTAAAGAGTAAGAGTAAAGTTCATTCTTTTTGAAAAAATATATGGGAACTAAGTATTCCCAAGAGTAAATGTTTTCACATTTAAGATGAGAGGAAACTGAGATTTCCAAAAGAGTTTTGAGCAAGAAAGGGAACATCAATTTCAATAGAGATTTTAAGCTAAGTTTTTGAGTAATTATCTCAAACTAAAGAAAGAGTTTTGTTTTTACAAATATATGAGCTAAATATATTTTGGGAGTGGTATTGAGCACCGATATGGGGGCGAGTTTGAGTTCAGATAACTCATGTCTCCATAAACCATGTAGCCATCATGGGTAGTAAAGGATCATACTTTTCAGATGACTCCTTAATATGCTTTTAGCATAAGCTAGTGGATCCACTAAGTTAAGCGTTCTATATGACGGCAAAGTATAGAATAGTTCTGGCAGCGTGGGCAAGACGCTGTATCACCACTTAGGCTCATAGTGGTGGTTGTCGGTTAGATTAACTCCCACAACAATATTTGCATGGTTCCTCAATGGGTTCTTCTTAATATGAATGGGGGTATGGGACTTCATTCATGCATTGCACAAGTAGACTTTGATAGGGAGCATGGTATGTCTTTTATGATATTATGATTATGAGTTAACATCATGTTTTAAATAGTTTTCCTTTTTCTTCATATTGCACTTGTTTTAAACTGCTTTATATTGTAATGAGTTCAGTTATGTTGAGTTGAGTTGAGCCAGGTAAGTTCTTCAGTTTCTTTCAGATTCTTTCAAGCCTATGCTTTCTTTTTATCAATGTTCAAGCTTATGTTTATGTTTTAGAATTCCCCTTACATGCTCGTACATTCCACGTACTGAGTCATTCGGCCTGCATCTTCTCATGATGCAGACACAAGTATTCAGGATCATCAACAAGAGCTTCGTTGATACATCCGAGAGTTTGAGTTAGCTATGGTGAGCCTCATTGCTTTCGGAGGATTTCATTTATCTTTCAGTTATATCAGTTGTTAGGATGTCGTGGGTCTTGTCCCGACTTCTATCCTTATCAGTTAGAGGCTTCATAGATAGTCAGTATAGTTGAAAAGTTTGTATTATTCATTTATTTTATTAAATGTTTTAAAGACTTAAGTTGCCTATTTTATGGCGAGTTGAATATATTATTTCTATTCTAAGTTGTTCATTTGAGTTAATGTTTTACAAAGTTGAATTTATTGAATTTTATTTCAGTTTTAAGCTTTTGCATGCTTAAGTTAGTCTTTCGCTTGTAGTCAGCCAGGGTGAGGGTTCGCTTTAGGACCATCAATGGTTCTTGAGTGCCGGCCACGTCCAGGGTGTAGACTCGAGTCGTGATAGTAAATGTCTTAAGGATGATTTGAAAGTGAAGTATCAATGATGTTGTTGTTGTTGAGTTGTTGAAAGGATTTCTCACATACACATGAAAGCATTATTATGAAAGGATAATCTTAGATAAAAAGGGGTTCTTAAGATTGAAAGACTTTATCACCTAAATGAACCAATGTTAAAGAGCTATTCTAATATTGAGGAAAGAGGTGATTACCCATGATCTCTATTGAAAGACAAGAGGCGACTACCCATGCTATATGATGTAAGAGCAATAGGAGATTACCCATGTTCCTTTAAAAGATAAGATGAATATGATCAAGAACTATTCTGTAGAAGTTAAGCTTAGTACCGAGTGGACAAGTGGGGAATACACGTGTCCCATAAACTATATGCCAACATAGGATTGTCTAGATAGACATTAGCTAGTGGATCCACATAAGCTAGAAGTTCATGGTCCTTACCTTGGAAAGTGGAACAACACTTTTTGGTGTGGGAGACAACGGATTCCATGTTAATAGCTCACATGGTCTTATATGTCGATTAAGGCTACTTCCCACAAGCAAGCTATGACGAACAAAGGTCACTGCAAGGAAATATCTCATACATGTTTAAGATGATGAATGTGTGCATTGACCATGTTTTATGACTCATGTTTTCTAACTCTTTACCTCATGTATTAGCTCAGTCATTGTGTCTCATGAAGGCATCTCTTTTAAGTATGCTTTCAAATGTTTTATGCATTACTATTATACTTATTACTTGGTACATGTTTGTACTAACTCATACTCTTGCCTACATTTTCGCCAAATGTAAGGTCCGATCTTACAGATTCACACTTTCGTGGCTAGGGATCTCATATAGAAGATTGAAGATTGCGAGTCCTCATCACACGAGGACCAAACATGATTTCCCTTTTTGTCTTTACTTTCAGTTTTGAAACTTGATGTACGGGCTACGCCCTGATAAACTATTATGTATTAGATTGCTTTGAGACGATATTTAGATATTCCACTATTCTCTATAAAACTCTTATATGCTGAAACTATCTTTTAATATTATGATTTATGTTATCTTGTTTATGTATGCTAAGTGGCTTGTTTGGGGCCTCTCGCGGTCCTATACGCCATGTTATGCTTAGGGACTACCTTGGGTCATGACATATATACAACACTTTTGTCTGATCAAAATAAATACAGACACAATACAAAAATGGGAACTTAGTAAATATCCAGAAGCCAAGAGCTTACCATGATCCAACAACAACGGACTGGGAGACCTGGAATGAACAGGGTTGGCTGGTACTATGTATTGCATTATAATATATATATATATATAAAAGTGTAGTAATGGGGTACTCAGTAGGAATCATAGGTCGATCGGGCTCATATAGAGATTTTATATATATATAAGAGGCACGATAGTGCTCACACTACTAATCAATGATGAATTAGAAACATACCAAAACATCACTAATAGAAAAATACAATAAAGGATTACTTGTAACACCCAAAAAATTTCTAATCTAAGACCTGACCATTTACCTATAAGATCGTATCGGGTAACTCTTAAATTTTTCTTAGGTTTTAAGGTCAATTATTTAGTGTGGGAATAAATTAAGATATGAATTAAGGTCATAACAATCCCCTAGCACAAAGTTGAGTTGAAAGATTCCTTACCGATTAAGTTTTGATATAAAATTCTACTTCAATCAACTTCAAACAACCATATATTTTAGAATATGAAGAGTTATGTGTCCAATAACCTATGGTCCTCATTCCCTACATCTCAATTCAATCAATAGCAAGTTAAATCTAGAGTTCAACCCTCAGTTTTATAAAATTCTTGATATGAGTTATGTTCTTGTTGTCAATTCTAAATTCTTATATTATGAGATTGCAATATTATGTGCATTGATATCTTTAAGTTGTTTTTCATGCTTATACTTCACATGAAACCTCGTTGATGCATTTTTTATTGAAATCCTTTATGCATTTCAGTTCATGCATTGGTTTTGGAATTTTAATGTGAGTTCAAGAGTATTTTAAAAGTATCTTTTGAGAAGAGTTTAAGGGAAAACGGATTGTTCAAAAAGAACTATTTTCACATTGGGAAAAGAAATACTATTCTAAAGAAGAGCATAAATAGTTTTCAAAAGAACTTCAGCCAAATAAGAGAAATTTAGTTACCCCTTAAAGAAGGTACTGCTTTTCACATTGAAAAGAGCGTACTATTTTTCAAAAAAATATAAAGTGTTTTCAGAGTATTTCAGAAAGATTGAGTACAATTAAGTTACCTATTAAAGAGACCCTTTTGAGTAATTATCGCAACCCACTGAGTATTTTACATGAGCATACATATATATATTTTGGGAGTAATATTGAGCACCAATGTGGGGGGGGGGGAGTTCTAACAACTCACAACACCCATTAACTATGTAGACAACATAGATAGGATCGTACCGTAAGACGGACGACTCCTCACGTACCTCAAGAAGGCCTTTTAGTAAATCTATCATGCCTCAAGCCTACCTCCTGTTCATGGACGATACTTGAGAACCATTTTTAATCCCCAAGTGAACCCTTGGTCTGGCTGACTACTTAGCGGAAGACTGACTAAAGTGATGATTGGCTTAAAACATAAATTTAACTCGACATAAACTTAATATGAATGTCTGAAAAATATTCGTTTGCAATAAAAGTAGTAATTTGCAAAATAGTCTTTAAAGGAAAGAAGGTATTGAGAAACTCCTCAACTCTAACTACCTATGAAACCTCTAATACTATGATAGATGTCGGGAAAAGACCCACAAAAACTCAACAATAACAAGAAAATAAATTTTAAATCTAACGGAAAGCAAGGAGGCTCGCCAAAGCTATCTGAAGAGGAAAGTGATCTCAACTAAATGCCCGTTGATGATCCTGAACACCTATATCTGCATAAGAAAAGAGGTAGGTCGAATGACATCTGTACATTGAATGCACAAATATGTAAAATAGACGAATGTATAATTAAGTTCACTGATAAGGCTGGAAGAATACTTACCTCAATTCAACTCAATACAAAGCTATCACAACCCAAGGTAGACCCTAGGTGCAACATGGCGTATAAGACCCCGAGAGGCCCCATACCAACCACTTATCATATATCATACAAGATAATATAATTTAAGATATTCAAAAGATAATTATATCATAAAAGAGTTTTATAGAATGAAACAGAAGTCTAACAATGTCTCAAAGCCATCTAATGCAAAGGAGAGATGGAGACATAACCCGTACATCAAGTTCATTATTGAAATGTAAAGACAATAAAAAATAAAGGTGTGATCCTCGAAACACGAGGACTCACCAATTTTTAAACTTCTACTAATAGATCCCTACCCATGAAGATGGGAAACCGGAACATCAGACCCTACATTTGAGAAACAATGTAGGCAAGATTATGTGTTAGTACAAAAATATGCCAAGTATGATAGAAATGCATAAAAGTTATGAAATCATGCTAAAATGATGTTTAGGTGATATGCAAAGACCAAGTCAATACACGAGATAAGAGGATTAGAAAAAATAAATTGTAATCATGGTGAATGCAAGTAAAGTCATCTTTGAATACATGTGAAATACTTCTTGAGTAACCTTAGTTCATTATTATTGTGGGAATTGGCCTAAACCGACATAGAGACCATGTGATATATAACATGGAATCCGGTGTAATGCTCCCACACCAAAAATGGAGTGTCCTACTTGCCAAGGTAGAACCATTAACTTCTAGCTTACATGGATCCACTAGATAATGTCTGTCTTAGACAATCATCCTATAGGGGCACATATTTATGGGACATGGGTGGTCGCCACTTGTCCACTCGGTGCTAAGCATAAATCCCATGGAATATTTATTAATCTTAACTTATCATATCTTATCTTATCATTAAGAGACATAGGTAGTCACCGCTTGTCTTAACATAGGATAGCTCCTTAGACCATGCATGAGAAAACCTTTCACCATCCATGATCATTTAATAATAGCTTTTAAGGCCCATAGTCATTTACTTCATGCTAGAGATGCCCTACTACTAATGGAAATAATTTTTAAATCGTGATCTATAATCATTGATGGCATACCCAGTTACCGTACTAATCAACAACTAATTTAGGAAAATAGACCGAAAAGCGCAAGTCTAGATGTGGTTCATGTCATGTGGCCAAGTTTCATATAACATATATATACCTTAATATATAAGCTTCCTTGAGTCATAAGCATTACTTTTATAAAACATGCATTTTCAATAATTCATAAGCTTCATCATATTTTTAAAGTCAAAACATCTTCAAATTCATTTAGATCAATTTCATAAAGAAAAGACATGCAATTTTTCATAAATTTTTCTCTAATAGTTCAAGACCCACATTATATCACAATAGATTAGAAAATATGAGTTATGCATGGGTTTATGGGGAATCAACTTAAAAACATGAAATTACTTCAATTCATGCATATAAAAACATAAAGCAATCAATTGAATCAACATTGAAAAAAAACCATGGCAATTGAAGAAAACCCTAACTTGATTGGGGAATCTAGATTTACAAAATTGGAGAATTTAGGAACCCATTGGAGGAAAGGAATCCATAGGTGAATATCATAGCTTGGAGTTCAAAGCCCTTAAGCAATTTGGTGAATTAGAGGCTTGATCTTGAAATCCTAACTTGACTTCTTCTTCTTCCTTTAGAGAGAGAAATATTTGAGAGGATGAGCTTGATATACTTTTGGAAATTTAAGAGAATGAATTGAGGTTGGGTGATTTGGGGTTTAAAATCATTACATAGGGCTTTGGGTAGAAGGCAAAACGACGTAGTATTGAGTTAAAATAATTGCGGAAAAGAACCAAAACTCCTCGACTTAAAACTATTGAGTTGACATCAAGGAGGCCTGCCGGTCATGCACTACCACGGTCCATCTAATAAGTCGTGAAGAATTTCTGTCCGACAGCGATACACTATTTCAGGCATAACATTTTACTCTGAGTTTTGAATTAGGCAAACTCGATGGTGTTGGAAAGAGGACTCAGAGATCTTTAGTTTGATAGGTTATGAGGTACCTAATTCATTTTGTTTAAACAGATATGATCTTTTTAAGTTGACCTTAAACACTAAGACTGATAAAACTCCTTCACTTACTACTTCACGGTTCGTGTGGGGAGAACCTCTACTGAGCTGACCCCCTTCAAAACCATTTTAACGGTCCATCACCATCTTCATGGCCCATTTAGGGGTCCGTGGGAGGGAACTTGCATGGGCAGGTTTTGCCTTCTTGTTATGAGTACCATAACAGGTCGTTGTCCCTTTCACAGCCCGTCTAGGGTTCCGATGAAGGTCCCATGGTCCAATTTAGGTTCTTGACAAGCCCATTAGAAACATTCCTAGACTTTATCGAATTAGAGGTGTTACAAAATCAATAACAAGAGATCACAATATTTAAAGCTTCATGAATAAAAGATTTTAACTCAAGGATGTACATAAAAATAAAATAAAAACCTCTTTACTCTTTTTCGGAAGATTCTCTAATCGACAACCATCAATATGAGCCACGTGATGATATAGGACACCGCTCTACTCGAAATAAATAAGGAGTCATTTAAAAAGTATGATCCTTTACCCAAGTTGGCTACATGGTTTATGTAACGATCCGTAAAATGAATAAGTGAAACTAGTGCCTAACTAGTGTCTTTGAGTTGATGTGGGGTTTGAGGTTGTAAATGTTGCCTCGAGCTATGGTTGAGGGGTTTAGGGGTTAAACGTCAAGGTACGATTCCCCAAGGACCACCCTAGGGTTCCTTGAGGAGGACCCTAAGCCGAACCCGCAAGACCCCTAAAGAAAATGAAAGTTTCCTAAAGTTTGGTGACCTACGGAAGGGGACCACACCCCGTGGATGGCCTTTGTAGGTCAAAGCCCCCAAAACCAAGCCACAACCATGAACCACGACTCAGCAGCATGGAGTGTGGACCCATCCACGGTCCGTGGGTTGGTTTCGTGAGTCACCACCTGTTTTACTGGTTTGGTTCGGCCATTGTGGGGGTGAAGTGGTAAGTTCATTTTAAGTCTTGTTTAGTTGGGGGACGGTTTTAATTGGTTAAAATTATTTTAAGGGGTTTTAAAGGAGTAAACTCTATTTTCAATTCATTATTTCAAAAACCCAAATTAGAAACCTCACCTCACCTCCAAAAGTTCTCTCTCTAGAAACTTCCATTGGAGGTGAAGGATTCAAGCTTCCAATATCAAGACTTAAAGTTTTTCAAGGGATTTTCATGGAGTTATTCCATAAAAGGTATGGTAGTCTTCATCCTTGACTTAGTTTCTTTCAAGGAGCCAATTTCAAAAGTGATTTAAAGTCTCCAATGTTTCCCCAAAAACCCTAGTTTTCAATCTTGGCATGGGTTCAATTCCAAATGATTTTCAAAGGCAAAGGCTTTATTGCATTGAATTATGAATTAATTGTGGTTTTAAATATGAATTAAGATGATTTCTTCCTAGAACCCTTTTTCCCCAAAATCCTAAGTTGTGATTTGTGATTGGGAATTGGTTGATTATGAAAGTATGTTGAATTGTTTTTGTTTATACTGAATTAGTTATTGAATCATGTTAATTCCCTTATCTATTGTAGTATCTTAGAAGTTTGGGTTGTGATTGATGTATAGCCTTGGAAGGCAATTTCATGAAGAATCCATGTATGAACATGTTATGAAGCATATGTATGTGACCTCAATGAAAGTACTATGATCATGTTTAGAATGTATTTTTTTATGATTGAAAGTACATTCTCATTAATACTTATGAATGATGATGATAGAATGTGAAGGGTTCTTCAATGTAATGTTGTATCTTGAATTGGTAGGCTTAGGCTTCCTTTTCTTGTAGAAATGAAAGTAATGTGATTGAGATCCTAATGTAATGGTATGGTTGTTGTTGAAAGTCAATTCTAACATACACACACATGAATGAAGAATGAATGAATGAAGTTTCTATGTTAATGTTAATGATGATGTGTTGATTGAAAGGCTATTCTCAATTGTACACTAACGAATGATAAGGACATGTTGTGAAAGGTCTTTCTCACAATATGGGGATTCTTAGATGAAAGACTATTCTCATCTTTGAATCTATGAGCTTTCCAATGATTGAATGTTGGGTTTCAAATGGAAGCCCTCACGTGAGTTGAGGTGTGGTATCTCGTAGCAATCTCTTATCCCATAATAAGGAACCAATGTAATGAATGTCAAGTAATCCATGTGGAATAATGCTAAGCACCGAGTGGATATGGAATGAGATTGAAGCCCTCACATGAGTTGAGGCGGGGTTTCTAGTAGCAATCTCTTGAGATGGATGCACTCACGTGAGTTGAGGCAGGGTATCTTGTAGCAATCTCCCTATCCCATAACTATGAGCCCACATAGGTTTATAGCTAGTGGATCCACCTAAGCTAAATGAATGATCCTACCTTAGGCTAGTAGGAATCCCTTATCCGGTGAGGGTAACACCGAGATTCCGTGAATTGCTCACATGGTCTATGTCGGTTAAAGATTACCCCCACATAGAATGTTAATGAACTATGGCTTTTCAAGGATGCACTACTTAGTGTGGGTAGTGGTATGGGAAGCCATCCATGCATTGCACAAGTAGGCTTTGAGAGAGGTTGTGGTGTGTTCCTTTATAATGTTAAGTGTAATGAATGTGCTCTTATGATGATGTTAATGAGAATGTTGACTTATGTGCTTAATGAGATGATGCATGCTTTACTTGGATTGTATTATGAGTTACTTCCTTGTCATGACTTATTGAGTATGAATGTGCCTTGTCTTTGGTGTCTTCAAATGAGTACTTAGTGTGAGTAGGTGTATGGGATGCTACTCATATATTGCACAAGTATGACTTAGAGTTGCCCTAGATGATGGTCCTTATGTGATGATATGACTTATGAAATGTTTATGTCTCTTATGTATGAGTATTTCTTAAGTATGGAAAGGATGAATAGTAAATTCACTTTTGGTGGCCTTAATGTGGTACGTAGTGTTGATGGTGGTATGTGATGCTATTCATATATTGCACAAGGTATAGCTTGGGGTTACTTATGGTGAAAGGTTAATGTGATGAAATGGGCTATTTGTGATTATGTTCTAATATGATGAGATGACTTGTATGTTGGTTGTGTTTGTATATTATTCCTCTTATACTCATGTTAATGAAGGTTTTCTCAAATCGGCATAAATCATGATTTCCAAAGAAAATGTCCGTTTTAAGCATGTTTTTTGCATGGCTATCATACTTAGTACTTTATGTGCTAACCCATATTTCTCCATTTCTTACCAAAGTGTAGGGTTGTGGAGAGTTAATGTTCTATACTTGGAAGATGGGTTTCTAAGGAGCTTGGAGTTGAAGAACTGGTGAGTCCTCATAGTTTTGAGGACGAACCCGTTATTTTCCTTTATGTCTTTCATTGTATGTTTAGAGTTTTTGTATGGGCTATGTCCCAAAGTTGTATTCAAAGTATTAGATGGTTTGAGACATAGTATAGAAAGTCTTCCGCTTGTTTTTATTAAAAAGGATTTCAATTGTAAAGAAAATTTTTAATTCCGCCTTATTTTCCTATGTTCTTGTGTTCAAGAATGCTATAAGGCTTGTATGAGACCCCTTCGAGGTCGAGTACACCGTGTCACTTCTGGGCTATAGGCTTGGGTTGTGACAAACATGGTATCAGAGCACAAGGTTTTGGAACAGTCTTAGGATGTCTCAAACCACATCGAGTAGATTCTTGTTCATAGTATGAAGCGTGCCATATTTATGAATAGGAGGCTATTGAGTGTTAGGAAAGTCTCACTTCTTCATTCTTCAAGTCATTCCATAGAGTTTAACTCTATAATATCTCTCTCTTATTCCTTATCCAATGGTCTTTAGAGTATGACCACTTGAAAGGCTTATGCTAGAAGGAGTGAGGGAGAAAGGTTGGTTGTGATGCCAATTATGGCTAGCTGACTTGTTAGATTTAAGGAGATAGATTGTGATGTTGTCTTTAGTATGAATGAGTTCTTTATGGTTATGTTTAGTTGATGGTAGAACCCGACTTAGTTATGATGAGTTTTGAGATATGTTGAAAGAGGTGTAGTGAGTTTGAGAAGTTTAGACCCGGTGTGATAGACTCATATGAGTCCTTGAGTGATGTTGGTAAGGTTATTTGTGAGCAAAGAGTTGCTTAATGAGGACTTTCCTAGTTTAAAAACACTGGTATGTGATAGTTACTTATAGACTGTGAATGTTGTATTGAGGTTCCTTTGTTATGTTCATGTTAAGACTTAGTTGGGTTTACTCCTAAGTGGGGGATAGTATGTAGAATAGTAAGGTTGTTGAGAGTTTTGATACCCTTATCTCTTTCCTTCTATTCTTATTCAAGCTTGAGACCAAGAGTTCCTTTTTGGCTTGTTGAGAGTTTTGATACCCCTATCTCTTTCCTTCTATTCTTATTCAAGCTTGAGACCAAGAGTTCCTTTTTGGCTTGTTTCAAGTTTTGGAGTCATGTGTGATATTGTGTTTCCATGGTCTCCTTATGTAATGCATGTTCTTGATGAGTTTATGTTTAAATGAGAAATTGAGTTTTCATGAATTAAGTTCCTCATGTTGATATGCATTTAGTATGAGTTGTCTATATGCTTCATGAGGTGAATTGTTGAACATGCCTAAATGTGCTTTTATGAAGATATTACATAATATGCTTAATGATATTATGATGAGCATGATGTGAGTTGGAGAAGGTGATTCCTCCAATGAAATGAGAAATGTTGAATTTATGATGCACAATGAGTTTGTAGATGTAGTTCCTACTTGCTTGAGTTACTTGGAGTATGTTTGAGATGGAGTTGATGTTTCCTCCTAGTTTTGTGCATTGTTTATAATGTTGCATGCATGATGGGCTACTAGTCTTGAGTTGTTAACCCATTAATGTGTTTAAAGTGTCATTCGAGGAAGAATGTTTCCAAGTGGGGGATAATGTAATGACCCGTAAAATGAATAAGTGAAACTAGTGCCTAACTAGTGTCTTTGAGTTGATGTGGGGTTTGAGGTTGTAAATGTTGCCTCGAGCTATGGTTGAGGGGTTTAGGGGTTAAACGTCAAGGTACGATTCCCCAAGGACCACCCTAGGGTTCCTTGAGGAGGACCCTAAGCCGAACCCGCAAGACCCCTAAAGAAAATGAAAGTTTCCTAAAGTTTGGTGACCTACGGAAGGGGACCACACCCCGTGGATGGCCTTTGTAGGTCAAAGCCCCCAAAACCAAGCCACAGCCATGAACCACAAATCAGCAGCATGGAGTGTGGACCCATCCACGGTCCGTGGGTTGGTTTCGTGAGTCACCACCTGTTTTACTGGTTTGGTTCGGCCATTGTGGGGGTGAAGTGGTAAGTTCATTTTAAGTCTTGTTTAGTTGGGGGACAATTTTAGTTGGTTATTTAAAGTATTTGAAGGGTTTTTAAAGTATTAAACTCTATTTTCAATTCATTATTTCAAAAACCCAAATTAGAAACCTCCCCTCCCCTCCGAAAGTTCTCTCTAGAAGCCTCCATTGGAGGTGAAGGATTCAAGCTTCCAATATCAAGACTTAAAGTTTTTCAAGGAATTTTCATGGAGTTATTCCATAAAAGATATCGTATTCTTCATCCTTGACTTAGTTTCTTTCAATTAGCCAATTTCAAAAGTGATTTCAAGTCTCCAATGTTTCCCCAAAAACCCTAGTTTTCAATCTTGGCATGGGTTCAATTCCAAATGATTTTCAAAGGCTTTATTGCATTGAATTATGAATTAATTTTGGTTTTAAATATGAATTAAGATGATTTCTTCCTAGAACCCATGTTTTCCCCCAAAATCCTAAGTTGTGATTTGTGATTGGGAATTGGTTGATTATGAAAGTATGTTGAATTGTTTTTGTTTATACTGAATTAGTTATTGAATCATGTTAATTCCCTTATCTATTGTAGTATCTTAGAAATTTGGGTTGTGATTGATGTATAGCCTTGGAAGGCAATTTCATGAAGAATCCATGTATGAACATGTTATGAAGTATATGTATGTGACCTCAATGAAAGTACCATGATCATGTTTAGAATGTAATTCTGTTATGATTGAAAGTATATTCTCATTAACACTAATGAATGACGATGATAGAATGTGAAGGGTTCTTCAATGTAATGTTGTGTCTTGAATTGGTAGGCTTAGGCTTCATTTCTTGTATAAATGAAAGTAATATGATTGAGATCCTAATGTAATGGTGTGGTTGTTGTTGAAAGGCTATTCTCACATACACACACACATGAATGAAGAGTGAATGAATGAAGTTTCTTTGTTAATGTTAATGATGATGTGTTGATTGAAAGGCAATTCTCAATTGTACACTAACGAATGATAATGACATGCTGTGAAAGGACTTTCTCACAATATGAGGATTCTTAGATGAAAGGCTATTCTGATATTTGAATCTATGAGCTTTCCAATAAATGAATGTTGGGTTTGCGATGGAAGCCCTCATGTTAGTTGAGGCGGGGTATCTACTAGCAATCTCCTATCCTATAATGAAGAACTAATGTAATGAATGTCAAGTACTTCTTGGGAATAATGCTAAGCACCGAGTGGATATGGAATGAGATGGAAGCCCTCACGTGAGTTGAGGCAGGGTTTCTAGTAGCAATCTCTTGAGATGGATGCCCTCACGTGATTTGAGGCGGGGTATCTTGTAGCAATCTCCCTATCGCATAACTATGTTCCCACATAGGTTTATAGCTAGTGGATCCATCTAAGCTAAATGAATGGTCCTACCTTAGGCAAGTAGGAATCCCTTATCCGGTGAGGGTGACATCAAGTTTCCATGAATTGCTAACATGGTCTATGTTGGTTAAGGCTTACCCCCATAAAGAATGTTAATGAACTATGGCTTCTCAAGGATGCACTACTTAGTGTGGGTGGTGATATGGGACGCCATCAATGCATTGCACAAGTAGGATTTGAGAGAGATTGTGGTGTGTTCCTTTATAATGTTAAGTGTAATGAATGTGCTCTTATGATGATGTTAATGAGAATATTGGCTTAATGTCAAATTAATGAAGGTGCTCTTAAAGAAGTTAATGAAGAATGTTGACTTATGTGCTTAATGAGATGATGAGTGCTTTACTTGGATTGTATTATGAGTTATTTCCTTGTCATGACTTATTGAGTATGAATGTGTCTTGTATATGGTGGCTTTAAAGGAGTACTTAGTGTGATTAGTAGTATGGGATGCTACTCATACATTGCACAAGTATGACTTAGAGTTGTCCTAGATGATGGTCCTTATGTGATGATATGGCTTATGAAATGTTTATGTCTCTTATGTATGGTGGTTTCGGGGTCGAGTACGTCGTGTCACTTCTGGGGTGTAGGCTCGGCTCGTGACAGTTTAGGAGGAATGTCAATTGTTTGAACTCATCCCTATATCGGTTCTCAATACTTCTCCCAATTAATATATACTCATGCTCAAATGTAAAAAACATAATCTTTCTAAATTTTACATAATTTCTCAAAATATCCTCTTAAAAGAGGTATCTGCTCTAAAATAACTCTGAACTCATCACTCGATTAGACATCAAAGTGGATCTTTTCTCAATGTAAAAATGATAAATTTGGAAATAAATTGTTCCTTTAAACTTTACTAAAAATATATTTTTAAAATTTCCTCAAAACTCCTCTTTACTTTCTCAGAAAATCAATTTAAGATAATTACTCAGTTAAAAAGATTATCAAATATAACTCCGTGAAAATCAAATAATAGGGTTCATGCTGAAAAATAGACATGAACAATCAACTAAAGAGCATCAATGCATAATAAATAACAACTCAAAAATTAGGAATAGCAACTCAGAATTCAACAACAAACTCATCTCAAGAATACTCAAGTCCAAGAAAGAAACCCTAGATTGCTCTTTTACGGATAGAAAGTAGATGTAGGGTGATGAGTCCACAAATTGGACTCATTTAGGGCTATATTTTGATAGAATTAGTGTCCTCAAATGCATGTTTTGTCTCATTATCTGATGAAAACCCTTAAGTTTCAGGTAATTGAAGTTTGAGGGAAAGCATGGACACTACTTAGCAAAAAGGAACAAAACTGCCTGAAAGAACAAAGAAATGAAGGCCTGAGGATCGCCGAGTCTAGTTGGTGAATCACCGAAGAGCCTAAAGATCACCTTTTGGTCCAGTGTGCTGAGCCCTGAAGGAAAGGATCAAATCGCAGAGAAAAGGAGTAGTGGCGTGTCATCGAGCAGTTCCACGAAGAGGTACTATGTCACCCAATGATCCAAATATGACGATGCTGAAGGATAGAGCAAGACGGCGATGAAACCTACCAAAGGGCGGATCGCCAAATTGATCGGTGATCCCGACTAACGAAGCTGAATGATCCATTGCAACACAGATTTTTGAAAACTATAAATACTCGTTGATAATTATTATTTTAAAGGAGAATTTTTAGCTTTGAATAGTAATATTTTTTTTCCAGACTTGCCTTCTATTTTTGGAGTTCTAAGTTTGGAGAGGGTTTTGAAGAACTTGAAGGTTCAAAGGGTTTCAACTCCAAGATATTTGACTTGGGTCTTGTTTATTCTTCACTCTTGACTTGTTTTGAGACTTAAATCTTCATACCTATTTGAATGCAAACTAGTTTTGGTATAAAATTCTATCTCTTTAGCATGTCTAGCTAAAACCCCAATTCTTGGGGTGTGATTTTGTCAATATGGGTTAGATTATCTGTTGGGTCTTGCTTGTTGGTGGTTTATTTGTTGTTTTGATGTTATTTCGTTTAGTAGTTGTGGTGGAAATTAATGAAATTGTAGTTGCAAATACGATTTCACCTTTGTGTTTTCGGCTTGCTCGAGAGAGAGGTCGTAAAACTAAGACTACTAAATTTATGGCCGGTGGGAGTGGGTCGACATGAGGTTCCACTCGAGAGAGTGAACCCTAGTCTCATTCCCACACACTCAACTCGTGAGAGTGAGTGGGCTAAGACGGAGGCTGTTCTTCATGAGGCAAGTGGGTGTCCAAGAGGAACCCATTTGATTCAGGGTAAGTTGCTCGAGAGAGAATTTACCCCCACTATAGTCTAGCCTAGTCACAAATATTCATTGAATTTACTACTAAAAGCATGTACCCAATGATTTAGTCTATCCAGTATTCCTGTCACATCCCAAGAATCCCATCTCCTTGATTAGTACTTTTTGTCTTTCACTATTTTTACTTGTGAAAAAACCCCATCGTTAATTGACACTTTTGTGTCACCCCTTAGATTTAACATGTTTGTATTCAATAATGTTTTTAGCTATGACTAATTAGAACTACATTTTATTTTTCTATTAATTTTCACCACCACTCCCTTGGGACTCGAACCCAACCCTTGGTTGGGATATTATACTACTGCACGATCGTAGACACTTGTATTGGAAGTTGTGTGTTGATTACGCAAACATCAAAATATTGCCGCTGCCAAGGAGTGGTGTGGGTTGAGAATTTTTAGTTAAAGTAAAAAAATTTGTCTTCTTTGTTGTAGTTTACTTACTTAATTTTTGTTTTGTTTTCTTTGTGTTGATGCTGTAAGCATTTAATTGAGAATGGCTGAGATGGACCAAGGAGTCGAAGGGAACTTCACGTTAGCCACACTGGCGACTCATCTAAACAATTTGGCCACCAAGGTATCAGAGGTGAAAGTCCAGTGCAAAGGCCAAGAGAGGTATATACCTCCTCATGAGCGGGAAAAGCCTAGAGGCATTGGGAACAGTCGTGTTGACGACACTCTACAAAACATTCTCCAGAAGACAACCGAACAAGACCGAATGTTGGAAAATATGACTAAGACTATTGAAGTGTGAATCAGATGATTGACTCTCACTCTAGGTCTATCCAGCTAATCAAGACACTCTTGAGGCATGTAGTTCCTCATCTCCACCAAGATGAACAATTGGGGTTACCTAGTACCACTAGGACAAACCCCAATAATGGAGTTTGAAGGTTGACTTGCCTAGTGCCACGACGTTAACTAAGGCGTTGTTTGGGAGGCAACCCAAAACCCATGTTCTTATTTTATTGTTCTTTTATAAATAATGGTGTGTTGGTTGCGCATGTTTAAATGAGGAAAGTGTTTGGAAAATATAGATTGGTGAGAAAAAGGGTCAGTCGGCGTACCACCGAAGGGGTCGGCGTGCCCGAATTGACCCACCATTTGGCTCAACACAAGTTTAACTTGGAGCCTGTAAAACTCGGCGAGCTTGAGAAATAGTTCGGTGTGTCACCGACCTGTTCGGCGTGTCGCCAACCTGTTCGGCGACAACGATCCAGATCGCCGTCTTGACCCCTAAGAAATGGAAGACCTTGTAGAAATTGGTGGGGCAAGTGACCACTCGGTGAATCACCGAGTGGGTCAGCGAGTGCGACTAATGTCGCCGAACGGACACGAACTGGACGGTTTAGAAAGGCCAAAAGTGTCAGAGTTTGAAATTCTTCACTTTTCCTCGCTTTTAAACTTCACAAACTTACACCAAGGTAGTATTTTTAATATTTTTACATTCCACTAGTATTTTGGATTGATTGATTAGTGCTCAGAGTTGGATTTCATAGCCGCCTAGTATTTTAATATATTTTGATTGACATAAAAGGTTAATTTCCGAAACCTCGAGTTTATTTTATTGAAGTTTGTACTCATTTCATATGACTGTGTCTTAATGATGTGTGCTGGGCCTCTCTGATAGGAATAAAATGATTGATTGCCAATTTTAATTCAAAAATCTTGCCTGTATTGTCTTGGTCGTTAAAATGCCTATATTTTTATGCCTTGGAATGAATGAAAGCTGATTGGTTGATGCTTGCATGCTGTTTGGATTGATTGGTTGAAGTCTGAGTAACCCCTGCATGTGCTAAATGACAAAAAATTTTCAATATTAGAGCAGGTGACACTACTTTTAAGAGAAAATATCGTTAAATTGCCAATTTTGGCAAAATCGGAAAAATTTGAGTATCCCATGGTGATGGGTAGTACGGGTCTTGTTTGAATTCCATTAGTGCATGTTTTGATTTTGTTTATGTTGGATGCAGGGTTGAATTCGAGAAGGTGGATTGAAAATGGGCACGTTGGGCCGTTTGGTGAGTTGAGTCGAGCTCACCGAACCACTCGGTGGTTCACCTAATGACCCCATCTCGCTTTAAAATTCATGATTTATTTGTTGTTTTAGTCTGTAAATTTTGGTGAGAAGCTTTTTGTCACCGAAAGCACTTAGGGACTCGTCGAAAGTACTCTTGATCGCTCTTTGTATGCTTCCCTGAACCCCTGTTGCACTGTCACTTTCGGCGGACAACCTCTTGCTCACCGAAAGTAGTTGGCGATTCGCCGCAAGGACCTCCTTATCGCTGAATTTCCATAATGTTTTAGCCAACCCCTTCGGCGAGCCCGAATTAGCTTGCTAAAGAGGTTCGGCGACTCGCCGATTGGATTGGCTAGTCTATTCACAACAGATCTTCTGTGCTTAAGTTTGATTTTCTCTAAATTTGTCTCGATCTTTTGTAGATATGGTATGCACAAATTTAACTGAGCCATCCCAGAAAAAGGAAAAGGGCATTACGATAAATGAAAGAGGATTAAATCCTCCACAGAAAAAAAAGCAAGACCTCCCACCGGGAGACAAAGGCAACAGAAAGAAGAACATAGCTAGAAAAGGAATAGCTATTGAAACTTAGATTGGATTTTTTGAACCAGAAGATCAGGAGCTCTTGATTCCTCGAAGAGATAGGCACCAGGATAGATCTCAGCCTACGACCATTAGAGTACCCCTCTGTTGTCACCCCTTCTGCTACTGAATCAGTGCCAGCTCAGGCACCTCCAGTGACTCCCGCACTTCCTATTACCCCTCCACCTAGACTGTTGAACAGATTTAAAGGTGATGGGGTACAGACCATCATAGAGTAGAAGCTTCTATCTACGGAGGGTCTGGGAGCCAAATATCTAGATGTTTTGGACACCTTCCGCTACCATGAGTTCGAGCAGTTCACTTGGTCCCGAGGCCCTTATCTTCCTTCCTGGGTTAGGGAGTTTTACACAGCTTATGGGGAGTTGGCGCCTAAGAACAAGAAAAAGGCAAGTGAGTTTCGGCAGGTGAAGGCGGTCATGGTCAGGGGCAAGGAAGTAGAGTGTCACAACGAGCATATTAATGTTGTATTAAGTAGACCGCTACACTCTGTCCTTCCTTATGAGGGGTTGCCTGTTGTTCCATCCCTGGATGATTTCAAGGGTTGGTTGGCTTCGATGATTTTAGACACCACCCTAAGGTGGATTGGGGTAGGAGCTCCCATTGAGAAGAGGGACATGAACATCGCCTCCCGGTTCTGGTTTGGCTTCATCAGCAGCACCATCATGCCATCACAAAATGAGTCCATCTTACGCCATCCTAAGGCAACTTACTTTGGTTCTATCATGTCCAGGAGGCGCATCAATCTGGGATGCTGATTTCATAAGAGAAGGCCATGAGGGCAAAGCAGAAGATGACTTCTTTGCCATTCCCAGTCTTGATCACGGAGTTGTGCCAGCATGCTTGAGTACCTCGAGACACTATGAGGGATATTGAGGTTACCCCATCTTCCTCTACTAACATTCGGCGTATTAAGGATGAGTTTACACGAGAGGAGGTTGACAGGAGGAGAACATCTCCGACTGATATTTCTCTAGAAGTTGATGTTGACTCATTACCAGCAGAGGCACCCTCACCTACTTCGGCCTTTGAGCCTTCAGGTACATCTGCTCCTTTCTCTTCTTCACAGGTCCCAGGTGCTTCTTCCTCCTCCCAGCCTGCCAGGATTACTCAGGCCATGATCCTGAAGATGGGACAGCTAGCCTATTCGGTGGATGTGAGAGCGACTCGATTGGAGAGATCCATTCCAGGGATGATCGATAGTGCTATCTTGGCTGCACTGACCCCCCTTAGGGTCTCTGTTGATGATCTGGCTACTAGAGTCCCTGCTTGTGATAGTAGATAGGGAAATACACCCGAGGTTTCGGCTTTGAAAGATGAAGTAGCAGATTTGATGAAGGACATAGACTATCTTAAGTCTAGTTACTTCACTTTACTGCTAGAGGCTGCTGATGACAGGGATGGTCTTAAGACCTCAGGGATTCCTCCGGCTACCACCAGAGATATTGTAGAGAGGTGGCACAGCATAGGTAGAGTCAAATGTAGAGACCGATGATGAGCAAGTAGCAGTACATGAGGAGGAGATGAGAGCATATTCAGGGATTTGCCAGATCTTGCAGAGATGGTTGTGCAGCCGGTGATCCATACATTGCCGACTGAGACATCCACAACAGCTCCTAGTGTATCTGGCACTGCTATTCCGTTTGAGGCTACTCCGGGCAATGATGCCCCGACAGATAGAGAGACTGCGTAGACAGGACATTTCTTTACCTCCCTCTCTGTCTTACTTACACTTACTTTTAGATACTTTCATTTGCATTTGAGGACAAACACTTTTTATTTGTGGTGGGGTGAGGCTCAACTTTTGTGTGCTATTTTTTACTCGTGTTTTTGTGTATATATTTTAGTTGTTCTGTTTAAAAATTGTGTTTGATATACTATTTTTGTGGATGTTTGAGCTTATGGCTCCTTTTATTTTAAATTGCAAAATGATTTTGACCCGTTAAAATTTTTTTGCCATCTCTCGTGTGTTGAATGTGGTTGTTCTTTTGCAAAATTTGAGTCTCGGTTCCAATAAATACCGATGACTTGAATAGTTCTCTCAATCGAACGAACATGAATGTGCGGCTACGATGAGGCCAAAGGAAGTTGCATAGACAATATGTGAACTCTTTGCATCTCGTTAGGACTAGCCTAGTATCGAGTTGAGTATCTAGTGATGATCATTGCACACCAGAAAAAGTGTGGAGTCTTGTTTGACTGTAGTGTCAATACCTAGAGTGATGAGCTTACTTTGAACCATGCATGATAGATCCTAGAATTTTCCCTGTTGGTCCGATAGACGAAGTAAGGCTATTTCTTGATATGATCTTAGGCAACTTCGAAGAGTGTGAGCCAATTTGACAAATACCTCTTTTGTGGCCTACCTTGTGAGTATGTGAACCTCTTTTGAACACCTCTTGAACCTTACCTTTCTTTGGAAGAAACTTGATCAAATCATAACCTTTCTTTATCCATTACCCATAATCCTCATGAAGTTATGGTTAGTTGAATATCCAACTTAGGTAAAAGCCTAAGTTGGGGGTGTGGTGAAAAGAAAGGGTAAATCAAGAAGTGCAAGAAAGTCCTTCTTACCCATAATTTTGAAAGAAAAATGGAACCCCTCCATATAAAAAAAAGAAGAAAGAAAGAAAAATAAAAAGAATGAAAAAGAAGTGGAATAAAGTTGTGAAAATACAAAGAAAATGGGGTTTTCAAAAATCCATGGGAAGTGAATAATAGGATGACTTATGAGCACTAAAGAGAATGATGAAGGAATAAAAAAGGAAGTGTTGTGAGCACCACAATTCATGAGGATGAAAGTCACTGATCTTAAATGACCATACTTTGCACTCAACCCCATTACAAGCCTTGAAAAGACATTTTGATCTTGAGTGAGCTGAAACAAAAGTTGATTGGGAAATACGGGCAAACTTATGAGTGAAAGCATGCATTATGTTCTTCCTTGTGAAAGTGAGCGTTGCATTTGATTCCGAAACTTTAAATGATTAAACCTTTGTGTGTGAAATTGGAATCATTGCTTTTGTGAGGGCATTTGAACACTTTGGTTGAGCTTGAACTTGCATTTGAAGCAACTATTGTGAGCATGAGATTCTTTGATATTGGTGAGTCACAACTTGAATCTTTTAGTACACATTTGATCTTTGCATAAGTAACTTGAGTCTTGTTGTGTGCATTCATGATTGAGTCTTGTGTAGCACTGTCCGAGACCTCCTTTTTGAATGGCTGAACTTGATTTTAATTGAGGACAAGAAAAGTTTAAGTTGGGGGTGTTGATGAGTCCATAAATTGGACTCATTTAGGGCTATATTTTGATAGAATTAGTTTTCTCAAATGCATGTTTTGTCTCAATATATGATGAAAACCCTTAAGTTTTAGGTATTTGAAGTTTGAGGGAAAGCATGTACACTACTTAGCAAAAAGGAACAAAAGTGGCTGAAAGAACAAAGAAATGAAGGCCTGAGGATCGCCGAGTCCAGTTGGTGAGTCGCCGATTAGCCTGGAGATCGCCTTTTGTTCCAGTGTGCTGAGCCCTGAAGGAAAGGATCAAATCGGCGGAGAAAAAGAGCAGTCGGTGTGTCGCTGAGCAGTTCCGTGAAGCAGTACTATGTCACCCGATGATCCAAACACGACGATGCTGAAGGATAGAGCAAGACGACAATGAAACCTACCAAAGGGCAAATCGCCGAGTTGATCGGTAATCCCGACTAATGACGCCGAATGATCCAATACAACACAAATTTTTGAAAACTATAAATACTCGTTGAAAATTATTATTTTAAAGGAGAATTTTTAGCTTTGAACAGTAATATTTTTTTTCCGTACATAGCTTATATTTTTGGAGTTTTGAGTTTGGAGAGGGTTTTAAAGAACTTGAAGGTTCAAAGGGTTTCAACTCTATGATTTTGGACTTGGGTCTTGTGGATTCTTCACTCTTGACTTGTTTTGAGACTTAAATCATCATACCAATTTGAATGCAAACTCATTTTGGTATAAATTTGTATCTCTTTATCATGTCTAGCTAAAACCCCAATTCTTGGTGTGTGATTTTGTGAATATGGGTTAGATTATCTATTGGGTTTTGCTTGTTGGTGGTTTATTTGTTTTTTTGATGTGATTTTGTTTAGTAGTTGTGGTGAAACTTAATGAAATTGTAGTTGCAAATACGATTTCACCTTTGTGTTTTCGGCTTGCTCGAGAGAGAGGTCGTAAAAATAAGACTACTAAATTTATGGCCAGTGGGAGTGGGTCGACATGAGGTTCACCTCGAGAGAGTGAACCCTAGTCTCATTCCCACACACTCAGCTCGAGAGAGTGAGTGGGCTAAGGCGGAGGCTGTTCTACATGCGGCAAGTGGGTGTCCGAGAGGAACCCATTTGATTCAGGGTAAGTTGCTCGAGAGAGAATTTAACCCCACTATAGTCTAGCCTAGTCACAAATATTCAATGAATTTACTACCAAAATCATGTACCCAATGATTTAATCTATCACGTATTCCTGTCACATCACAAGAATCCCGTCTTCTTGATTAGTACTTTTTATATTTTCACTATTTTTACTTACTTGTGACAAACACCCATCGTTAATTGACAGTTTTGTGTAACCCCTTAGATTTAACATGTCTGTATTCGATAATATTTTTAGCTATGACTAATTAGAACTCAATTTTATTTTTCTATTAATTTTCACCACCACTCCCTTAGGACTCGAACCCAACCCTTTGTTGGGTTATTACACTACTGCATGATTGTAGACACTTGTATTGGAAGTTGTCTTGATTACGCAAACATCCTAGGGCATGAGGACAGTCTCAGTCCATCGCTATGATAGCCTTATATTTTAGGAAGAACATTGTTCTGTGCGAAATCGAGGAAATTCGGTGTCACGACCTAGGGTACACCCTAGAAGTAACATGGGATACAATACCTCGAGAGGCCTTATATAAGCCACTTAGCTTTCATAACATAAGATAGTAGGAATGAGCGGAAATTTTAAACATTTTCAACAACATCAAAGTCTTATATCAAAATATGAAGTCTATTACACTTTGTCTCAAACCATCTAAAATATAAATATCTTGGGATACAACCCATACAATAATGTTCAAAACATAAAATGAAGGAACATAAGGAATTGGTGGCTATATCTTCGAATGCTATGAGGACTCACCAATCTTCAAGTCTTGCTCTACTAAGATCCTAGCCACGGGGATGAGAGTCAAGATCGTCGGACCCTACATTTGGATAAGAAATGTAGGCAAAAGTATGCGTTAGTACAAACATGTACTAATTATGATAGCTAGCATAAACATCAACATAAACATAAGAGTTAGACAATCTAGGTCATAAAGCATAATCAATGCACATAATAGATCATATCAACATAAGAGGAATACTTCTTGTAGTAACCTCAAATCAACCTTACTCATCATGGAAGGCAACTTAAGCAACAATCCAAGCTCATCATTCATCATAACACAGTCTATGTTATCTTTTATAGACATGGAGATTCACCTCTTGCCTTACTATAAAGGAACATGGGTAGTCGCCTCTAGTCCTTCTTAACATATGGATCATGGGTACTCGCCTCTAGTCCATCTTAACATATGGATCGTGGGTACTCGCCTCTAGTGAAATGGGTATTCACCTTTTGTCATTCTACAAGGATCACTGGTACTCACCTCTTGTCCAAATCATATCTTAAGAACATGGGGAGTCGCCTCATATTAAATTTGGAGGAATAAGGGTAATCGTCTCTTGATTCTATTTTATGGAATACGGGTAATTACCTCATATCCATCTCATGTAGAGGTCATGGGTAATCGCCTCTAGCCTCATCAATTTCTCAGTCTTTACCATTAGATTCATTTTAGGTGAGAAATCCTTTTAACTAGAATCATTCAATGTGAGAAAGCCTTTCATATTCATAATATAAGCAATTCATGTGGGAACTATCACTTCCACAACAATTACATCAATAATCAACAATTGACAACATAAGCTTTACTCTCAAAGCACTTTATCTCATAGTCATTCAATATGCTTCACTCTTAAGAAATTCAATATCATAATCATCTCATAAGCTTCAATCTTAAAGCAATTCTAATCATGATTCATCATATAAGCTTCAATTCTAATGTATCTCATCAATCCTAGATAGAATACATCTAAATCCACAAATTATTCTTTCATGGCATAAATCCCATTTACATCAATTTCATCTTTCTAGACGTGGGGTTTAGGCATGGGTACATGTAATTTAATCCTAAAAATATGCATTCCTATCAATTCAATCATAAACAATCATAAGCCACTCGATTGGATCAACATTCATCAATACCCACAACATTGGAAGAAAACCCTAACTCAAATTAGGGAATTTTATCTTCTCAATTGGGGAATCATAGGGACTCCATGGATGGAAGAAATCCATGGATGAAAAGCCATCATACCTTGATTAAAAAGCCCAAAAATGCTTAATGAATGGAAACTTGACCTTGATCCTAGTTCCAACTCTTTCTTTATCTTTAGGTTCTAGAGAGAGAAATATTTGAGAGGAAGATTTCGGGATTTCTTTTGGGTTTTGGAAATAATGACTTGAATGGGTGAGTTTTGGGGTTATAATGACTTATATAGGGGGTCCTAGTCTTGGGTAAAATGAAATAGTATTAATCTAATCAAAACCGGAAAACACCCTTAAGCCCCCATTTTACAGTGGTCTGCCCCCTCTTCACATGAGGCTCCACGAGTCGTGGTGCTTCTCGTGGTCATGAACCAGTGGCTTGGTAACCATCCCTTTAACCCCTAAAATCTAACTCATCTCCACGACTCCTTCCATGGCCCGTCAAGGCCTTTACGAGCAATGAAGTGGCTCGTGTGAAGGAGGTTGTTTTGGGCGGTGTAGCCTACCTACTGCCTAGCCTTCCACGAGCCTCACCACGACCCGTGGTACCCACCACAAGCCGTCAAGGTGGTCGTGGGAAGGTGGGCAGTGCTTAGTGAATGTTGGGTTGTCCAAGTCCTCTTCCTTGGCTCTTTCCCTCTCACTTAGCCCTAGTTTAGCGTACTAGATTCCGAGGTGTTACATTATCTCCCCCATGGGAACATTCGTCCTCGAATGAAATTTCTAGACACCTTTCGGAAGAAAAGACTCGATACTAGAAGCCCATCATGAATGCAACCTATCTAAATGCACACAACAGAGGAGGAACTTCATCTCCAAGCTAAACATACTCGATGCATTTCAAGGGATGGTAGGAACTACATCTAGCAACCCAATATGCATGAAATTTCAAAATTACTCATGTTCAAGGAGGAACTACCTTCTCCAAGCTAAAAGCATGTTCAACACAATCTCATGGAGCCCGTATGCGGTTTGTTCTAAAAGAGAAAAGCTAAATCAAGTTCATCAATTCATCACATGAAGTCTATATGCAACTCATACTCAATGCACTACAACATGAGGAAAATATATCATATAAACTCATTTTCTTTCAAAACAAAAGTTTTCATGAACATGAATACCATAAGGAAATCATGGGAACATCTAAAACACACATGACTTCAAACTAGGAGCAAACCATGAGGAACTCATTACCTTAAGCTAGAGTAGGAGTAGAAGGAAAAAGATAAGGATATCAGGACATCATATCAGCCTCGGCCTCCCAAGTAGCATCCTCAACTAAATAATTCCTCCACAATACTTTCACAGAAGCAACTTCCTTGTTTCTCTACTTCTTAACTTGCCGGTCTAGAATCTTAACCGGTACCTCTTCATAAGAGAGACTTTCATCAACCCCCAAACCTTCTAGGGGAACTATGGATATCGGATCTCCAACACACCTCTTAAGCATAGAGACATGGAAAATCGGATGCAATGTTGCCAAATTATTTGGCAAATCACGCTTATAAGCAACTTACCAACACATCTCAAAATTTGATACAGGCCTACGTATCGGAAACTACGCTTCCCTTTCTTCCCAAATCTCATCACACCCTTCAGGGGTAAGATTTTCAAGTAGACCCAATCATTAGCATCAAACCCAAGGTCCCTTCTTCTCACATCGACATAGGACTTTTGTTGACTTTGGGCTGTTCTCAATCTCTCTCTAATAAGTCAGACTTTCTCCATAGCCTCATGAACTAATTCGGGTCCTATCAAGGCAACTTCACTCACCTCAAACCAACCTATAGGAGATCTACAACTCTTACCATAAAGTGCCTCAAAAGGAGCCATGTAGCTATTCTTATAAGCAAACTCAATCAATGGCAAGTGATCATCTCAATTTCCCTTGAAATTGATGACACATGCTCTCAACATATCTTCTAAAGTTTGGATAGTTCGCTCCATTTGCTCATTGGTTTATGGTTGAAAAGTCGTGCTAAGCTTCACTTTAGTGCCAAGACCCTTTTGGAATGACTTCTAAAACTGAATAGTAAACTTAGTACCTTTATCGGATATAATGGACAAGGGCACTCCATGCATGATAAGCTCAAATTACACCTCCTTACAGAAGCATAAGCGATCGTTATCAAGTACAGAACCCAACTTGTAGGTTGGGGTCGATCCCACGAGGAAAATGGTTTAGACTTTACTTTAACTCACGATTATATTCGATTAGTCAAAGTACTT